>MJUU01019391.1:20927-34635 GCA_002080025.1 Modiolus philippinarum
ACTTTACAGGAATGATGTACTAAAGGTCCTCAACAATGATTGCTCATTTCGTTTGGATCCGATAAAAAACATGGCTGCCAGCGCTGAACTTAGGTTTAACATTGGACCCTATGGGAAAATATACAAATCGTCTTGTCCTCTGAAACCACTGAAGCAAACTCAACCATACTTTACAGGAATGATGTACTAAAGGTCCTCAATGAAGATTGCTCATTTTGTTTGGATCTAATAAAAAACATGGCCGTCAGCACGGAACATAGTTTAACATTGGACCCTATCTTCTCCTCTGAAACCACTGAAGCAAATTCAACCAAACTTTACAGGAATGATGTATGGAAGGTCCTCAACGAAGATTGGTATTTTCTTTTGGATCAATAAAAAAACATGGCCGCCAGCACGAAACATAGTTTAACATTGGACCCTATGGGAAAATCTTCATTTTCATGATCTACTCTGAAACCATTAAAGGAAATTAAACTTAACTGTATTGGAGTTATGAATGGAATTATATTAACAAAGAATACTTATTTCAATTGAATCTAACATAACATAACATTAGACCCTATAGGAAAAACATATTTGGTTGTCAGCATAAGCACGGCTTAAAAGCATCTTTGTCAGGTGAGCGATACAGGCTCAGTATCTGAGCCTCTAGTTCTGTATGCTGTCAATTCATCTGAGTATACCGTGGTGCCTAGCAAAAAGAAGTAATATATAAGGAAATAAAGTAGCTGCATCTCTTTTACTATTGCTATTGTGTGAACTAGCTGTACGACCTCGTTGGTATTTTGGTTTATAGTGAAATAAACTTCGTCTATTTGTACTATCTTGCCTGGCCCTCCCAACTGGACTGGAGTCTCAATCAACTTTGCAATACATATATCTAGGATGTATTGATATATCTGGACTATACTCTTTTAAGTTAAACCTGTGGTTTCTGTTGCCTTCTTGTTTGGTGTCTCTTGGCACCATAAGTACAGTAAATGCAACCATTTGGGAAGTGGCAGTTTGGAGTTTTCGAAGAAGGAGTTGTTGTTAGACGTTTTGGACATTTGCATAACGTACACTGTCATTGATAACAATCCGAGATATCTTTTGTTTTTCTATTCTTGTCTGACATTAGTGTGTTGCAATGAAAACAAACACTGGATGCTGGTATCAGTTTGTGTTGCATGAGATAGTCTGGAACAGCAGTAGGATCTTCACTAAATATGACTTGAACAATGTTATCAAAGAAAATCATGTCGACACTTTTTTTTTCTTTCTTTGCACTCAGAGAAACCAGATTCAAAAGGAGAGGTAAACAAACATAACACAATTGTAACTAAATTAAAATAAGCATCAAGCAAATCAAATAACAAAAAAACTAAAGATAGTGGGAAGGTCGTTATTACAATGTGTTTGAGCCGTTGCTAGAAAAGTAGTGCAATACACAGTGCTGATAAATCTATGCGTAATTTAAAAAACAATAAATTATAATAATCTAAATAAATTGAAAAAAAACACATCTCAACACAGCAATTATACTGGTTTGTGTTTTGGGTTTCTCATCATCATGCTTAATTTTTCCATAACTTTATTAATAATAAGACTTACATTTTACATTTACATATTACAAATTATTATTTTTATTTTTGAAAAAGTTTGCTTCCAATATATAGTGTGAAAGTAAGGTAATGTTCAAATTTCACAATTTTTATCACTATTTCTGGTATTCCAAATTGCACGTGAATATGCATAAATATACTTATATAATTTAAAGTCTACATTATATAAGATTTTCTCAAATTTAAAATCCTCTATATTAAGGTCTTCTTTGATGAAGCTTATAATACGTTTTCTAAAACTGTCTAGGTTTTTACATTTGAAAAATAAATGGTCGAAGGTTTCCAAGTTTGTTTTACAGAACTGACATTTATAATCTTCCAAATAAATACCCCTCACCTGCATTTTATGCCTGGTTGGGAAACACATATGTATTGTTTTATAAATAAAGTCACAAACATGTGAAGTATGTGTTTTACTCAAATTGCACCATATTTGGTTAAAGCTGTATTTGTATCTGATGCTTATAGTTATCTACCCCAAGGAGTTGTAAATAAATATCCTTAACCGATTTATTAATCAAGATAACCCTTCCCTTATATTTTAAATACAATGATTTAACAATATCATATGTACCTATTGTATTTACACAGTGCTTTAATTTGTTATCAGTTAACTCTGGTAGAATGTCTCTGGTATTATGTCCCCTGAAATATCCATACAGCGTAATTCTCTTAAACAGAATAGCAAAATTTTTTTTCTCTAAATCTGGTACATGTTGGCCGCAATTCAAATTGGGTTGTACCAGAGTAGCCCTTTTTAAATATTCAAATTTCCCATCCCAGACCCTGTCGAACCTAATCAAAGGATATTAATAAACCCTAAAGTCTATTTATTTCCATGTATTCCAAAATACTTCTTATTGAAATTAAATTGTCAGAAATAACCTTACCAGGTTCAGCTCCAGTTTGACTTGGTTCTACAAGTTTGTTTATAACTTTTGCTAAGTAATTTGATAAAAATTTAGCAAGAATTTTATAATCTAGACACAATAAACTAATGGGTCTCCATTGTTTAAGATACTTTTCACTTCCTTTGTTCTTATAAATCATAGTAATAATACTAGATTTCATACTATCTGCAAATAAATATTGTTGAGAAAATCTACTAAGTCGTCTCCCAATATATCCCAAAAATATAGATAGAAACCCTACCCAAGTCAATCTTTACCGGGAGACTTATTGTTTTCAAAACTATTAATAATCTTAAAACACTCATATTTTCCTATAAATGTAAGAAATTTGTTTCTACCTTCATCATTTAGTGTATTGAAATTTAGTTTTTGCAAATATTGCAAAATATTATTAAGCCCAATATTTTGTCCAGTATAAAGATCTTCATAAAATTTTCTTATAACATTTATAATATCTTCTTTATCTTCCTTAATATTACAATTGCTGCCATAAACTTCATGTATTTCTTTACGTAACCCCTTTTTCCTCAGCTATCTTGAATAGTTCGGCATTGTTAATATCTTCCTCATAAAATTCCTGTCTTCATCGGATTAGATAACCTTTAATTTTTTTACTTTCCAAACTTCAAAAATTTTCTTTTAAATTATTAATTTTTACATGATCAATTCCATAACGACTCTCTTCCAATTTCAAATCAAAATATAATTTTTCAAGTTCTTTTTGTTCTTTCTCTGCTAACATCTTAGAAAATAATATACTAATTTCTCTATTTTTTTTAGCTCACCTGGCCTAAAAGGCCATGTGAGCTATTGCCATCACTATGCGCCCGTCGTCCGTCCATCCATCAACAATTTCAAACATCTTCTCTGAAACCGCTAGGCCAAATTAAACCAAACTTGGCCCGCATCATCATCAGGGTATGGCTTCTCAAACTTATGTTCAGTTTGTCCCTCTGTCGAACAACATGGCCGCCATTACTAAAAATAGAACATAAGGGTAAAAAATTGCAGTTTTTGTCTAATAACTCGAAAACCGTTACAGATATCAAAAATCTGATACGAGGTAAAATGATCAGCATGATGAGATCTATCCACTGTGCAATTTTGAAGAAAATCTGAAAACCCATCTCGGAGTTATAGCCCTTTTTCCGTTAAAATTTCTTAATTTTTTATTTCAAAAAGTGTAACAGATAGAGGTCAAGTGTAAATTGCAAAAATGTTCAACATATCAAGATCTACCCACCCTGAAATTTTGAAGAAAATCCATAACTCCTTGTAGGAGTTATTGCCCTTTTTTCACCGAATTCTTTAAATTTTGGTATTTTTCATCTTTTATTTCCAAAACTATAGAAGATGAAGGTTAAGTGTCAATTGATGAAATGTTTGCCATTCTGTGGCGACTTCAAAACTGATGTTGAAAATTGTTCCTTGACCGCCATTTTCAAAATGGCCGCCAAAAAAGGCGGGAAAATTCAACAATGTCCGATTTCAATGAAATTTGGTTTCCAAATAGATATTGATGTTGCGACTTCAAAACCGGTGTTGAAAATTGTTCGCTGTTCGCCATTTTCAAAATGGCCGCCGATGAAGGCGGGAAAATTCAACATTGTCCGATTTCAATGACATTTGGTTTCCAAATTGGTCTTGATGTCGAAACTTCAAAACTGATGGTAAAAATTGTTTGTTGACCGCCATTTTTAAAATGGCCGCTAAAAAAAGGCGGGAAAATTCAACATTGTCCGATTTCAAAGAAATTTGATTTCCAAGTAGATATTGATGTTGCGACTTCAAAACCGGTGTTGAAAATTGTTCGTTGACTGCCATTTACAAAATGACATCTCGACTTCAAAACTGGTGTTGAAAGTGGTCCTTAGCAAGAACGTTTTTTGTCAAAAAAGCCCAACAAACAAATATAGTAAAACATGATCAGACTTTAAATACAGTTCAAGGTATTGGAGGTGTTTGAGCTACGAAAGTTTGAGAAACTGAAGATCAACTGTATAACTTATAAAGTTACCTTGATTGTGACAACTGAAAGCCAGGTGAGCGATACAGGCTCCTGGGAGCCTCTGGTTTCTTTTCCCAACTCCCACCAATTCCCTATATTATATATAGCCTTTTTTTATTTGCCATTCTCTCCATACATTTTTTATAAACTGAATATAATTTTCATTTTCTAATACTCCCTCATTTAATTTCCAGTAACTATTTCCCAATTTTGTTTTTTTTAATTTAATAATAACTGTAACTGCCCTAAGATCAGATTCATAAATGGTATGTCTCTTATTTCTTTTAATTTATCATACATGTATTGGGGTAGACATATTTCACCTATCCTTGTGCTATGCCCTCTGGGATTAGAGAATGTGTAGATTCTCTTATTTGGGTATTTCTGTCTAAAAATATCTTTAACTTCAAGTATTTCATATAAGCTTTTTAATAACTCTGACATGTCTTTATGAATATTTGCATTTGGATTTTTTTAATCTAAAAGCGACTCTATACAGTTTAAATCTCCTACCACAATGTAACTCTCACGGTTTGTTTTATTTGTCGGAAATAGTCCACAATGTCTCTGAAATATTGTCTTTGTTCACCCTCATTACACGGGCTATATAAATTCAACATGTTATATTTAGTTTCTTCTAAAGTGAAACTAATGTGACACAATGTTCCTTCTTTATTTGGGATTTCGTGGCTTTGTATGTTTTGTAATTGTTTGGAGACTAATGATATGACACCTTTAGTATGTGTTTGCCCTTGAGAATAAAAAATTCAAAATTAAAGGACACCTTTTGCTCAATAATATTCGTGTTCATGTAACCACATTCCTGTAAACAAATCAAATCACAGTCAATAAATTATTTTAAAATATTTTCTATCTTGGAATCAAAACCTCGCCTTATATTAAGACTAACAATTTTTAAATTTACAGCCATAGACAGAGTGCAGATTAAGAAAGATGTTAGTAGGAAGTACTTATCCATTTTAATAATAGTATTTTGTTAATTACTCTTATTTTGGACATCTATCGTCGCCGACCCTGACGAAATCCTATCTTTTCTGTTTTTTTTTTTTTTTTTTTTTTTTTTTTTTTTTTTTTTTTTTTTTTTTTTATGTTTCCTTTTTAACTCAAATAGCCTAAAAGGCCATGTGAGCTATTGCCATCACTTGGCGTCCGTCCGTCGTAATTTTTTTAAAAAAAATCTTCTCCTCTGAAACCGCTAGACCAATTTTAACCAAACTTGGCCTGAATCATCACCAGGGTATCTAGATTCAAAATTGTGTTCGATTAGTCCGAGAACCAAACAACACGTCTGCCGTTACTAAAAATATTACAAATTGCTGTTTTTGGTACATTACAAATATAAAAAATTTGAGAGAGTAAAAGTAATCAGCATGACAAGATCTACCTGCCCTGCAATTTGGAAGAAAAACCCGTCTAAGAGTTATTGCCCTTTTTCCGTGAAAATTTCAAAATTTTGATATTCTTTATTTTTGATCGCAAAAACTATAGCAGATAGAGTCAACTTTAAATTGCAAAAATGTTCAGCATATCAAGATCTACCCACCTTGAAATTTTGAAGAAAATTTGACTACCCATATAGGAGTTTTTGCCCTTTATTGGTCAAATTTAAGAAATTTGATACTTTTGTCATCAATTTAAAAAATCTTCTCCTCAGAAGCCACTGGGCCAATTATTACAAAACTTGATCTGAATCATCACCAGGGTAAACAGTTTCAAAATTGTGTTCGATTAGTCCGACAACCAAGCAGCATGGCTGCAATTACTAAAAATAGAACAAAGGGGTAAATTGCATTGTTTTGAAAATAACTCGAAAACCGTTACAGATATCAAAAATCTGACAGGAAGTGAAAATAATCAGCGTATAAAGATCTACCCGCCCTGTCATTTAAAAGAAAATCCGAAAACTAGTGTTGGAGTTATTGCCCTTTTTCCGTAAAATTTTCTAAATTTTAATATATTTTTTATTTCAAAAAGTGTAACAGATAGAGGTCAAGTGTAAATTGCAAAAAGATTCAGCATATCAAGATCTACCCATCCTGAAATTGTGATTGATTGATTGAATATTGTTTAACGTCTACTGAGCAATATTTCAGCTATATCAAGACAAGACAGTTTGTTAATAAGTAATCACTTTGGGGTAAGGAAAGGGTCATGGGACGCCCTGAAATTGTGTGAAGAAAATCCAAAAATCTTTGTAGGAGTTGGTGCCATTTTTCATGGAATTTTCAAATTTTCATATTTTGTCGTCTTTTATTTTCATAACTAGAGAAGATGAAGGTTAAGTGTAAATTGATTAAAATGTTTGCCATGCTGTGGCAACTTGGAAACTGGTGTATAAAATTGTTCGTTAACCACCAATGGAATTTGCTTTCCAAATAGGTTCTGATGTCGCAAATTCAAACCAATGTTAAAAATTGTTCGTTGACCGCCATTTTCAAAATGGCTTCCACAAAAGGCGGGAAAATTCAACATTGTCCAATTTCAATGGAATTTGGTTTCCAAATAGGTTTTGATGTCGCAGATTCAAACAAAAGAAGGAAAAATTCAACATTGTCTGATTTTAATGAAATTTGGTTTCCAAGTGGATATTGATGTTGCGACTTCAAAACAGATGTTGAAAATTGTTTGTTGACCGCCATTTTCAAAATGGCCGCCAAAAAAGGCGGGAAAATTTAACATTGTCCAATATCAATAGAATTTGGTTTCCAAATGGGTATTGATGTCGCAAATTCAAACCAATGTTAAAACTTGTTCGTTCACCGTCATTGTAAAATTGCCGCCAAAAAAGGCGGGAAAATTCAACATTGTCCCATTTTAATGAAATTTGGTTTCCAACTGGATATTGATGTTGTGAATTCAAAACTGATGTTAAGAATTGTTCGCTGACCGCCATTTTAAAATGGCTGCCAAACAAGGCGGGAAAATTCAATATTGTCTGATATCAATGAAATGTGGTGTCCAGGTGGATATTGATGTTGCGACTTCAAAAGTCGTGTTGAAAGTTGTTTGTTGACCGCCGTTTTCAAAATGACCGCAAAAAAAGGCGGGAAAATTCAACATTTTTCTATTTCAATGAAATTTGGTTTCCAAATAAATATTGATGTGGTAACTAAAAAATATGGTTTTAAAAATTGATGTTGACCGCCATTTACAAAATTATGTTTCAACTTCAAAACTGGTGTTAAAAGTGGTCATAAGCAAGTACATTTTGTCAAAAAAGCGCAACAAAGAAATATAGTAAAACAAGATCAGACTTTAAATACAGTTCAAGATATTGGTGGTGTTTGAGCTAACAAAGTTTGAGAGACTTCAGTTCAACTGTATAACTTAAAATGTTAGCTTCATTGTGGCAACTCAAAGCCAGGTGAGTGATACAGACTCCTGGGAGCCTCTAGTTTATTACCACCTTTATTTTTATTTTTATCCCCTTCTTGTGCCACGGAGGCACTTGGAATCCTGTCAGGTATCGGACTAATCATATCCGGCAAAGCTACTAAGTCTGTAATTGATTCTAGCACGTTTTGTGAATGGGAATGACTAAGTTCATCTCTGTGTGACAACATATTTTCTTTGTCATCGGTGTCAGTGTCAGTAATTTCCCCTTCTTCAACCTCTCTTGAATTAATAGTACAGTCCTTTATTTTTTCAGTTTCAACAGAATCCACTAAATTTAGAATATCATAAAAATTTACCTTTATTGTTCTCTTCGTTTTTCGCACCATCAGTTACCTGTATTTTTTCATCTTCATATTTATTTTGATAATCTTCTTGGTTATCTTCTTTTTCATGAAAAATTTCCGAGACCGTGTAACCGATTTCAGTGTTTTCAGCACATTCCTGGTTTAGCTCTAAAATATCGCCCAACTCTAAATTGTTCGGAAAGTTAATGTCATAACCGGGTATTTGTTCCGATAATCTGGTATCAAAATTATAACTACCGCCGTTTTCAACGTAATCCTGCGGCGGCGCTGGAAAACCCTGACCTGTCTACGAGAGCTATCATGCCACGCAGTTTTTGTGGCTGCGTACAGTTTTTTGATGTATGGCCATCTTCACCACAGTTAAAACAATGTGTATTGTTTTCTTGTTTATTACATGCCTCTTCCCACTGGCACTTGCTATATGGCCGTATTTATCAGTTTTAGCATTTCTTTCCCTGTGGTTGCCCGTCATACCTCACCGAGACCAACCCTTGATGTGCAATTTCCGTGGAATGTCCTGATATATTTGGGAACATAAAACTATTCGAACTCCCGATTTTATCGTAGGAAATGCTCTAAAATATGGGGTTTGGATGTCAATGATAATGGCATACGATTTTAGTTTTTTATAGACAGACTGAACACTGATCTCATATGGAAGACCATATATTAAAATATATATTGTGTTACGTCTATTCTCCAATCCCAGAGGTGCTGCCTGTTTAATCTCATATTCAGTGTCTTGTATTTTAATACGTGTAAATTCACTTTCAAATACATTTTTACATTCTAAATTCTAAAAAAGTAAGATAATATAACTGACCGATTTTTTTTACAAAAATCCAGGTAGTCACTCATGTTCAATTCAACTTGAAACCATGCTAGTAAATCACTAGTATTGATTTTATTTACCTGTGATTCATCTCCTAAAGGTTTAACCACCAAGGTTAATTCTCTTTTCAGAAATTTTGGTATCATAATACCTGCATAATTTGCTTCTGTAGCCTCTGTAGCTTCCGTATTAATACTATCATTATCATTGTCATCCTCGTCCATTTCTTGCCATGTATCAGCCATATTATTTCACATCGATTTCATGTTGACAATATGTAGTTAGATTATGAACTGATTCACAAATGCATACATCACTATTTATAATAACAACTGCAGCTTGCTTGCTCCATTAAAAGTGACATGTTAGTAATTAATTATGACATCAACTCATTAGTTAGGAATGATCAAAGATATAAATATGGATTAAAAGAACTCATTAAATTAATTACATTTAATTAATTTAAATTGCTGCTTGTTAATGGCATCAAAGGAAATTAATTAATTTTAATTAGTAATCATTATTGGTCATGAAAGGAAAACAAGAGTATAAGAAGGCCGCACCATTCCAATTTAGCTCATAACCTTTCAATCTATTGGAAAGGTATCCTTTACTGATACAGAAATATTTTATCAGAAATTAAACGTATATTAAATATAGAAGACTCATATAGAAAATTATATCCGGATAAAAAAAAGCATTCATCTAGTAATTATAGAGGGGGTCCCGAATGGATTGAATATATATAGACAGAGATATCAATAATAAATTATACAGCTGTAAATGGTGAATGAAGTGATATGGAGTAAATGCACATGAGACAAAGTCTTTACAAATACATGTTACAAAACAAGCAAAGGAACAACTCTTTTATTGTTCTTCATCTTGAAGTCACCATTAGGCTATGAAATTAACAAGTTTACTGACCATAAAGCATTATCGTCAGTCTTTCATATTAAGAGAAAAGTATGGGGAAGGGGATATTGGAAATTGAAAACTAGCTTATTGGAAATGAAAGGCTATTGGATTTTATTAAGAATTTTATTCTGCATTGGAAAACACAAAAGGGTAAGACAGTATAATATTTTAACCTGGATTGTTCTTAAACATTAAAACAAGTACGAGCAGGCAAGTTGGACAGTTTATATGATACTTTGAATACTGAAGATCTGGAGGAAAATTTGGATGTAGAAAAAAATGAAATAGAGAAACTGAAAAAGTAAGTAAAAGGGGGTTTTGTATTCCATCAAAATTGGACTAATATGATGAAGATATGGATAATATTGATTTTTTTAAGCTGCTGAGGAAAAAAAATAGGTAGGAAAAAGGAAATTAATTTATTAGTTTCCATTGATTTATTTATTTTTACCTTTTTGTGGCCATTTAGGGCTTGCTGTATAGTGTGAGGTTCCTCACAGTGTTGAAGACCTGTCGATGACCCCTAGATGCTTTGTTTTAGGTCGTTTTAACCTGGAGATGGGAGATGTCTCCTTGACATTTTCCCCATTTCCATTTCTTTTTCAAAAATGGGGAAGAAGTAAAAGGTAAAAAGAAAATAACAAAGGTAGTGCAGGATTTTTATACTGAATTATTTACAAGTCAGAATATTAGCGACATAGACATTGAGACATATTTGACCAACGTAGACATAAAAAGACTGACAGACGAACCGAAGGATGAGATGGATTTTTTATGAAAAAAGAGAAAATTTATAAAATAATTAAATAGTCTTTAAATAATAAGACACTATGTATCGATGGGTTGGATAAAAAATTTTATTTTACGCTTTGGGAACATTTAGGGGAGGATTTAACAGAGGTATTAAACAATGTTTATTCAAATGGCGAGTTAACAGAGAGTATGAAAACAGGAATTATATCAATTAATTACAAGGAGAAAGGTGATAAAAGAAATTTAAAACAGTGGCGTCCAATCACTTTGTTATGTTTCGACTATAAAATTATGACAAAATTTCTTACAAAAAATCTAGCAAAGGTAATAAATAGTTTGGTAGATAGCACACAGACAGGGGCAGGGCCGAGTTAGTGTATTTTTGACGATCTGTTTTCAATCAAAGATACCATACACTATATGGAGAAAAATAAAAGGGATGGATATTTGATAACTTTCGATCAAGAAAAAGCCTTCGACAGAATAGAGCACAATTATCTTTTTAGAGTTATGGTAAAAATGAATCTTCCGGATTTCTATATTCAATGGGTAGGTATAATTTATAAAATATTTTTATCAAAGTTCAAGTTAATGGTTGTTTTACAGACAAAATTATAATAAATAGATCTGTAAGACAAGGCTGTCCTTTATCTATATCTCTGCACGCTTTAGCAGTAGAACCACTTGCTTCAGTTATTAGAAAATCACAATCTTTAACATGAAATAAATATCCCCAACTTAGAAAAAACGGTTTTACTTTTCCAACATGCAGATGACTGTACTGTTCTTACTACTGATATTAGAGATTTTGATGTTTTCATAAAAATTTTTGAAAATTTTGGGAAAATACCTGGGGCTTAAATAAATAAAATACAACAAAAATACCAAAGTTTGGTTTCACTGATGTCATAGTACCACAAAATAACGAAAACTTAGTCAAAAAAACATGTGAAGGCTTTAGATATTATTTTTGGGGAAGACAAAATACATAAAAACTGGGAAACGGTACTTTAGAATATAAAAAAGACAGTTTGTAAATGGTTAGACAGAAAAGTTACTTTTAAACATAAAGTACTTGACGTAAGAAATACATATCTTTTGAGCAAACTTCTTTTTGTAGCAAGTGTTACCCCGACTAGTACTGAATATTAAGGGAAAAAAAGAAGGCAATCTATCAATATTTTTGGGTGGGTAATATGGATTTATTAAGCAGAAAGATCATGGCTGAGCCAAATCAAAAAGGGGGAGTAAAATTCTTTTTAGATACAAAATTAGGAGCCATGCTCTTAAGGAGGATATCTTTGATTAATAAGGGGGAATACATCCATTTGGACTCGTTTTTTTATCTTTTATTTAGGACTCACGGTTAAAGATATATTTCCAGGTTTTGTAAGAAATGCATGTGTTCATAACATAGATGAATTGCCTGATTTATATCGGAAATTGAGAAAATATATAAAGAATACCGAGGTAGCATAGACATTGACCAAACAGAAAAGGATATTTATTACAAAACTTTTAGAAATAGCAGAACATACTGTTCAGTTAATAACATCCGACCCTAGATTTCATCCAACATGGCAGTATTTAACCAGTTTGAAACATAAGTTTATACATGACTTCATCTTGTGTGTAGTGCATAAATGTTTACTTACAAAAGAAAAATTAATTAAAAGGAACATACATTTAGCAAAAAAACTATAGGTTATTACAGTAACTCAGCTTTAGAAAATTTAAAACACCTATTTCTAGAATGCACTCATACTTTAAAGAACTTTTGGCATTAGACATTCTAGATAACACATGATTAGACAACTTTGGTTCAACTTATAGTAGCATTTTTATACACCGCCACACGAAGTGGCGAGGTATTATGTGATACCCTCAGTCGTGTGTCCGTCCGTCGTCTGTCCGTCCGTCCGTCCCCCGAATGTTTCCGACTGATAATTTGTGAACGAAACAACATAAGATCTTCAAATTTAATATGTGACTTGTTTATTACAAAACTCAGGACAAGTTAGATTTGGGGTTCAGAGGTCCAAGAGGTTCTGGAGTTATGCCCCTTTTAACTTTGAAATTTTTCAAATTTTAGGGTTTCCGACTGATAACTTGTGAATGAAATAATATTTTGTCTTTAAGCTTTGTATATAACTTGTTAACCACAAAACACAGGCTAAGTTCGATTGATTGATTGATGTTTTACGCCAACTTCAGCAATATTACAGCTATATTGTGGCGAGAACTGTTAAGTAAATTGAACAATTATGATAAATGTATAAAATATCAATATAAAACCATTAAAGCTTTATACAAGTAAAACAAGGGTATAAAATATAAAAAAAAACATTATAGGAGAAATGACATTTTAACTGTCACAATATTACAACTATAAATTAAATCCATTTGAATCTTACCGAATAAATTGATTGCTTTTAAAAATTGAACGATTTTGTCGCCAGCGACATTTGTAAATAGGTCTTTAAGACAATCAGCTGAATAAAAATCACGCCTGATATCGGCAACATCTACACATTCTATTAAAACATGTTGAATTGTATAAGGACAATTGCATGGAATACATTTAGGTCGATCATCACTGTTGAGGATAAAACTATGTGTTGTTCTAGTATGTCCAATACGACATCGGGTCAACACTGGTTTTTACCGCAGGAACCGACTTGTTTACCGACGTCTGACTGTATTCCATGCAGTTTATTATTTATTTGCAGATCCCATTTGGCCTGCTATAACTTTAAAATGTATTTAACGATTAAAGGCTTCATGTCAGTGTAGGGTACTGGACAATCCGCCATCTCGTCATCTAGTGCATCCTTGGCTTCCTAATCAGCAACTGTGTTTCCATAGATCCCCAAATGACTAAGGATCCAAACATAAATGACTTCTTTGCCTAATGCTACAAGTGATTTGTAGAATTCGGTTATTTTCAAAATAATTGG
>MJUU01019393.1:9603-21517 GCA_002080025.1 Modiolus philippinarum
TCAACCATACTTCTATAGCAGGGAGAAGAAGACGTCCTCGAAGGACCAGCCTTCCGATAGTCGCTTCAAGACGTTAAGGCAGAGATGGCCGCAGATGACCAATCAGCGGGGCTGCACTTCGTCGGAATTATGATCGATCGGTAGGCCCAGATATCATCTCAGCTCGGTCGGTGGCGGCAATCCGTATGAGCCAAAGTAGATTCTCCGGGTGCGGTCTTTGAACCAGCACGTCCAGTGAGTCCCGGGGCCTGTGAGAATATCATGATTCAGGATACCGCACTCGAGATCTCTGGGCTTTTCGGGTAGGCCGTCGCGCATGAAGACGCCTCTGAAGTGGGGGATATGCAGATTCTTCACGGCTTGCTCGAGCTCAAGATTGGCCAGGGGCTTATCCATTTATCTAGGGAAGGATGGGCATCTGCATCCGTAGCGAGGCGAGAAGATTTTTACGAGGCTCACGGACCTCGGGAAATTCTGGGGTGTGGTGGGTGGCACCCACGACCGTCTCAATCTTGGGCGATCCGGTAGTAGCCATGGGCGAGGGTGCTGATGCCGGTGGTAGGATGTGGCGCTTATCATCATTACTTGCACGTCTCGAGAGTCAGGATCTGGTGGAGTCGGCTGCGGATGATATTCATCGAGCGATATTTCTCCTTGCCCGTATCCAGGCACTCCATATAGTCGGCGAAGGTCATATTGGTCTCGACCACGCTCTTCTTTACGCCCTTAACCTTCTTGCACTCCTCGCGGTCCACCTGGAAGGCATATGCTTTCGGCCGGAGACCCACGTACTCCGTCATCGGATGGCCGCCGCACTCATCTTTGAATTTGCCGAGCAATTTCTTATTCCTGCCGGCCTGGATCCCGGAGGCATGGTCTGGGGCATAGTTGGATGTATCGAAGCACTGCTGCACGCTCTCCGCCATATCCTTGTATACGTCCGCCGTCTGGATATCGCAGATCAAGCTTAACTGTATCCGTGTAGCAGATGCTGAGTCGGTCGCCGTGCTGAGGCTTGAGGTAATTGTAGACCAAGTCGGCCATTAGGGTCTTTGATATATCAAGGATGGAGAATCCTAGGTAGATGGGCTTATCGAAGACCAGCTTGGTGCGATGCAGATGAACGGCTGCCAGATCTTTGCTTGAAGACCGTCCTGCGCTTGAAATTGGGCTTGGCCACTAGCTTCCGGGCGACCTTCTCGCTATTCACCACCCTATTTATTCACCTTCTCGCTATTCGTCCATCCTATTGCTGATATCTTCAATGGTCTTCCCGAAGACCAAGTTGACCATGAGCTTGAATAAGTCCCTCTGGAAGGCGGTGGATGATGCCGCCGTGCAAGCCGTATTCTTCTCCACGTATCCCCTCAACCATGGGCTCTGGGTGAATGGAAGGACGCGACGGATCTTCTTCAGCTTCAGACCCCGGGCAAGATACTTCTTGAGGTTCACGTAGTGGACCACTTATTTCTCCTTGTCGGGAAGGTTGGCCACCAGCTTCCTGACTCCATTGATCACCATGGATTCCGGCGCTAGGGGATAGTCATTGGGGTGATCGTGGAGCTCCCATGGATATTCGAGATCAACTTCCAAAATGAATCCTTGCTCATCCTCTTCGCCGAGTGTGCTGAGGTCTGGGACTTCCTAGGGAAGCCATCCCGTAGAGATTATTCGCGTCCAGATACATCAAATAGTTGATGGGCTTGCTCGGATCGAAATCTTGCACGTAGGGATTATTCGCCCGGGTATATCTCTGAGACGCCATGGTCAGACCCCCGCGAATCCCCTTCTCAACCATTAGTATCATATCGGGGTCGGTGAGAAGCTCAAGCTTGATCTCGCTGACCTTGAGCGCGGGCGTCATAAGCTAACCCCGGTGCTGTGTAGTAGTGCGCTGGGTCGGGTCCATAGTGCTTCATGCAGATTTCGCGGAAATTCTCGAAGACGTCGGTGAGCAAGACAACGTCCGTCTCGAGATAGAGGTCGTGGTAATCGCGCATGGCCTTGCATCCAAACCCGCCCCCCCCACCCTCTGAGCGTGCGCGTAATCTTCCACGCCGATATGCTCAGTGAGCGTGCTGAAGAAGACTTCTTTGGGCGGGAGCTGGGTCTCCTGGAGTCTGTCGAAGCTATCCATATAGTCGTAGGGGTAGACGCCTTTGCGTGTAGAGGCAGGTCTATGTGATGGCTTCTCTGCCCGATCGCTTATGGATCATCACAACGTCGAATACGAGCGCTCCAACCTCGATATCCTGCTCGGTCAGGTAGTCGAAGGCCGCCATCAGAGCCCTATTTTCCAGGGAGCACATGACGTAATTCACGGTCGTGCCTTCGATATTGTAGTCCGTCCCCATCTTCTCCTTGGAGCTTATGCAGGTCAGGATTCAGCTTGATCACTTCCTCCATGATATGCCTCATGCTTGAGTCTGACGATCTTCCCATTGATAATGTCGAGCAGGTAGGTTTTTGGTATCGTCCCGGCTGATTCCCGCGTAGGCCATCCAGGTCCGCGATTAGCCTTTCCCGGTCCGCCGATATCAGACCTGTCAAGTCTTAAGCATTCGGCGTGAGAAACACGCTTTCCAACCTGAAATGCTCTCAGAATGCACCACTAAGCGTGTCTGAAATTAAAATCTCAAGACTATTCCCCCACACGCCCTTCGTCTCACTCTTGCAATCAAAACCCCCTTGACAGCTCTGCGATATATGTGTCGAGCCCCGTGCACGCCATCCCACTTTCGTGGCAATATCAGGAGAGCAGAGTCGGATGCGCATTCTTCATATCGATATCGATCATATGATCTGCGCATAAGGTATGCCGGATATTCTGGAGGCCGATCTTCTCGCCCGTCCAATACCTCCCGAAGTCGTGGCGCTGATAATATCTCATCGGGCATTGGTGCGAGCCAAGTAATCCTTCAAGAGCGTCCTTATCAACCTTCTCCCCCTTGATATACCTACTCCCCAGCTCATAGTCTTCCGGTGTGTCTTCGAGCAAGGTGATGCTTCGCCCATTCTCCATTGAAGAACCCCGGATCCATTGGCTTGGCCCCAAATTCCCGCCTTATATTGATGAAGGCATCGGTCGGCGTGGATTCTACCAGCTTCTGCAAGGCTTGCCCCCATGAAACTATCTATGAAGCGCAGGTGCTGATAGAGCGTCTTCTCTTTCCCCTTCTTATCCTTGTATGAGCCGACCGGCACGCTCTTGGTGAATGATATATAGCGCTCCTCCGTGTTGAGGATGCAGTCGATCTTCCCCTCAGTGGCCCCAGCGCCTTGATGAAGGGATGGGCATCGTAGCCGGTCAGGTTATGGAAAATGACCGGGATGAATTTCGGCGCCTGAAAGTTCAGATTGCACTCATTGTGCGCGGCTCCGCGGAATCTGCCCGTGAAGTGGCAATGGCCCCTCGCCCTATCCTCCCTGAGATCCTGGTTGCAGATGAAGCACTTGGTGGCTTCCGCGAAGGCGATGTTATCTTCTTCCGTAATCACCATGGGCTTCTTGAAATCGTTCTGCTGATAGATTTCCCGGATATCCCGTCAGCTGATCCACGAAGATCTGCCCTAGATCCTCCCCTTCTTGCTGCATGGTGTAGATCATCGGCTCCTTGGCGTATACTGTCTCATCGAAGCACTTGATATGATAATCGTGAAGCACTCGAAGTCGACCGGATGTGATTTTGGAAGCTGTTGTAGCTCCCTTCGTTAGGCATCTCGATTTTCAGCGCCTTCTTCTGACCGCAAAATTCCATGTGCTGGTCAAGTTTTTCTTGCCGAGTGAAGTGATTCAGGCAATCGGCAGCAGAAGTAATCTTCCCCATCGCGCTCAATTGCGCCGTCAAGAGCTGCGAGGGATTCTTCACCCAGCAGTAGTGCCGCGTCTCATCGTCAGCCACTAGCATGAGATCCACGTGCTTTGCCCCAGCATCATTCCTTTCGGATATCCTCATCGGGTAGGTCCCTCCCTCCTTCCCCATATCGAATCCGTATACGTTGACCTTGATCCCCTCATTGAGCTTCTCGAACCTATCGATTGACCGAAGTAAGGCCGGGAAGTCAATGCCGTCGAATCCGAGCTCGTCCGCACACTTTTCGTACTGTTTGACTCGGCTGGCATTCTTCCGATCCACCTCCTCGTGATGAAGGGCCGAGAGGATCGCCCATTTGAAGCACTGCTGATCCTCATTTTGTACGTTCACTATTGCCTTCTTGGCAGCGAGCTTCTTGGGAAATGGGATATATGAACTTCCTTTGAGGGGCTTGTACTCATTCAGCTAGATCTCCAGCTTCTCGACGCGCCCAAAGGTTCATCCCCTCCCCCTCCCAGCCTGGAAAGTTGCCAGGCTCTCAATGACCTTATCCTCCATCCGCGCTATCACTTCGTCCAAATCTGCCGATTCGGTGATTACCATCAAGGCTGACCGGAATTTTGGATTGTCGTAGATATTCTCGCGGGTCACCATTTCCACTTGGAGGATTATTTCCACTTTCAATCCCTTCTTTTCCGCCAGCCCCTCCGAAATCGTGCTTGGGATTTTCCCCCAGCTTAGCTTGATGAAAGTCTCTACTTCCTGCTGCGTCTTGAGCTTGATAATTACCTTGCCAAATACCCCTTTCATGGCCTCCTGCTTATCCACAACCTCGATATGGTCTGCGGCTTCTTCAATGCTCTGCTTCACCTTCTCGGCCAGCTGATCTTTCTTCAACCGGGTGATATTGGCGATCCCTCTCTGCCTCGCGATCGCCTTGAGCTGCGTCCTGGTGAATACTTCCCGGCGCTTGAATTTACGGTCGGTCGCCGACTCAATGAGCCGTACCAAATCTATCTTATTTTTCCTACTATATCCCTTCACCCCCTTCTTCCTTGGCGATTTTCTTAAGTTCCCCCAAGTAGTATAACAAATAAATGTGTAGGTTTTGCAAAAAACATGTTGGTTTTACTCACGTTTTTTTTCTGCAACACTTAAGACTCTGCTTTAAGCACTCCAGAAGTATATAACAAAAAAAAACGTGTTGGTTTTGCTGACGTTTTTTTTTCTCCAACACTTAAGACTCTGCTTTAAGCACTCCAGAAGTATATAAGAAAAAACGTGTAGGGTTTGCTCACGTTTTTTTTTCTCCAACACTTAAGACTCTGCTTTAAGCACTCCAGAAGTATATAACAAAAAAACGTGTAGGTTTTGCTCACGTTTTTTTTCTCCAACACTTTGCTTTTAAGCACTATTCGACCAAACTTTCAAGTAACAAATTTTGAACGTTCTTCATTTTCTTCCGGCGGAGTTTTAATCTCACCTATTTTTTGTTTTTCCTTGTACAAAGTACTCATAATATTTAAAATACCTTCAAATTATTCTCCAGAAACTCATCTTTTAAAGCCTGACTTATTTCGTTTGCAACTCTCTTGCCAAAGCAAGTCTTTTCTCCAATTGTTTTTGTCGTTTTTTCTTTCTGTTGGAAAACGCATTAAAATAAGAATAGTAATAGAATTTACCACAGCCAACGAACTCAACGGAGCACCAGCTATTATATATCTGAGGCCGAAATACCGACTTGCAGAGCCAGTTGTAATAACATTTAAACTAGTACAAATGGTAAGCGCAGAGGACACAATGTTGGCTGTTCGTTTGTTTTTTTTCTAGTTTCTTTTCACATGTCCGGACTTCCGAACACAAATCTTGATTCAAGCTGTCCAAAGCACGACTTCTAAACTCTGCAATATTTTTATATAAGAAAGAAAATAATAATCTAGTAAGAAAAATGTTTAGAGCAACACAGTTTTGTGATCGGTTTGGGTATTGTAACTTTTTACTAGACACTCCCATAAGAACTCCCCAAGATGGACAAGTACAAGTCAAAACGGATTACAAATTTAGCATAAACGATAGGGTTTCGTTTTATGACTGGTACAATGGGTATTTTTTGATCAAGTTCAAAGTAGATAAACTAGCTGACGGAACAGCACCAGATAATGACACAGTATCTGTTATTTCAGATGTTACTAATTTTCTCAGTCAAATGACAGTCAGCCAAAATGGAAAAATAGTGTACGACTGCAACAACCTATCACTTGCAAATCACTACTCACACTTTCAGACGGATATGTGAGTAGTCTAGTCAAAAACAGCTTTATTCACCCGGATAATGTTGCAACTACTGATGACAATTCAGGGTTTAAGGCGAGAACCGCGCTCACAAATGCACTTGCAGAGGTAACAGCAGAAATACCACTAAACAGATTTTCATTCTTCCAATCACTAGAACAAAATCTTTCACCCACAGATGGGAATAACCGTAGAAATAAACAACGACAATTACTTGCTGTTCAAGGCCACTGGTGCTGATGACGGTAATTGTAATTACACACTTTGAACTTTGGATCCCCAGACTAAAACTGAATTCTGTCGGTCTGTCGACCATACTTCAGAATTACATGAAACCTAGGCGGTGGACATACCTAAGAGAATCCATTCACACTAGTAGCTCGAGTCAATCTGTTGAAGGGTCGTACCGCATTACAACAGGAATAAAACACCCAAAACACGTAATTATATTCTTACAAAGGAATGGAAAACACAACGACTAACTCCAAAATCCTCTGTTACTCGACACTTTTAAAGTAAATGCAGCAAACACAAATTGTACCCTCCTGACAGCCAGATTAGAAGTTGGTTCTGGTATCTTTTACCCGGAAACGGGATATAGCTCGTCTCAAATCAGCAGAATCTTCAGAGATGTCTGTAATTTGAAACCCAAAACGACTATGACACCGGGAACATGCTTACCCTTCTCAACTTTGGCTCCCTATACGGGCTAATCTATTTTGATTTGACTTACGCAGACGAATCGGTGAGTATGGAGAACACATCCCTGACGCTGCATTACAGACTGAACATTCCCCCAGCTGCTCCCTCCCTGAACGAAGAAGATTTTTGGACACAATTGGAATTGATATAGTAATTATCTAAGGTATTAAAAGATGAGTAAATACGTTAACTATAGTCTTGGTTTATCCGAAGGTCAGAGAAAGAATCTAGCTAGAGCATACAAAGACATATCTTCTCTAACATAAAGACTAACAAACAACCAATTAACAGGGGACTTTCCTATGGCGCTAACACAAACACAAATGAAAAAAATAAAGAAAGCAAAGGCCTCTGGTACTGGGGTTCACATAAGAATTTCAAAGACACAAATGACAAAACAATCATAAAATGGAGGTTTTCTTGGAGCACTCGCTAAACTTGCACTTCTGGTCATAAAGACAGTGGCATCCAAACTATTACCTGCCCTTGGCATCGGAGCGGCCTCCGCTCTAGCTGGAACCGGGGTGAAAAAGGTGCTTGGTAGTGGGGTTACAGCAGACGTACCACACAACAAAATCACCACCCTCTTACAAAAACACTACGTTGACCACCTAACAAAAACACAGAAGTCAGCACTCAAAAAGAAATCAGGAACGGGAATTACAAAATGACAACAGACCGGTGGATTCCTTGGTATGTTATCCAGTTTGGCAGTGTCATTGCTGGCCGGCTTAATGGGCAAAGGACTACAAAAGTTGAACGCCCATCTGGTAGAGGACTACAAGTACACAGCGTACCCAGACCCTACGTTATGCAAAAAAAAGACGCTTGAACCGCTAACTAACTTTGATATTTTAGACTTGGTTGATAAACTACGTATTACCTATTTCAGAGGATTTATAGTAGGGACAATCTACCAATCAGACCAAACAAGAATGAGTGTGGTATTCGTTATTTGGACGCTAAAAGTGGGGAAGGGACTCATTGGGTGTGTTGGGATTTTCGTAATAAGAGGACTATTTACTTTGATAGTTATGGTCTTTCACCACCACAAGAATTTATTGACTATAAAAAGGGTAAATACAGACGTAACACAATCCAGTACCAACACAAACTAATTGTTCTATGTGGCTACTTCTGTCTATTCTTTCTACGAGAAGCACATGAGAAAGACATCTACGACATAATATACAAAGACCTTAGTCCGCAGATACAATAAAAAATGAAATACTATTAAAAGAGTACTTCAAAAAATCAGCTACTGCATAAACGAGAAAAAAGTCACAGTCTCTTTCTCCATGGGTCGTACAATTATCCAACGGTAAGTTCATAGAATACAGCACGTGTGCCAGCTGCAAAATCACAAAAACCAAGTTTGTGCGTGGCACCGCTGGAGGTAAACTTGACATACACAATGCCATCAAACCTATGATACCAAATGGCGAAATTACTCTCCCGGGAACGAATTACTGTGGGCCCTATCTAATTTGTTCTTGGTTGGTAAGTCCATTGTGTTGTAAAACACAATGGACTTACCAACCAAGAACAAATTAGATAGGGTTTGTAGGAGTCATGATCTTTGTTATGATGCGCAGCACGACAAACGGAAACGTGACAAGAAGATGATGTCTGACCTAAAACAAGTAAAACCATCATCAGTCGGTAAAGCTGTAAACAAAAAGATAGTTCAGGGTGTAATAGGAGCAAAAAGCAAACTGGTACTCTGTGTAAAAAAAAAAGGAGAAAATAAAGTGGACAAACAAACTAGCAGAAGAACTACATAAGCAAGCAAAAAGAAAGTTCCCTCTCAGACAAGTAAGAGTATGACACCTGGAGTGCAGATCTCGTAGACATGCAAGCTTATTTCAGAGATAAACAAGGGGTACAAATACTTACTAAATGTGATTGACGTATTCAGCAAATACGCTTGGAGCGTTCCACTAAAATCAAAGACAGGACAAGAAGTGACTATTGGATTCGAGAGGATATTAAAAGAGGGAAGAACTCCAGAATTACTATGGGTCGATCAGGGAGACCATAAGTTTAAGAAAATCCTAGAAAACTACAAAATAAGAATCAGGGAAAGGCTGTAGTAATAGAGCGCTTCAAGCCCACACTCAAAGGTAAGATGTTTCGCAACTTTTCCGCCAATAACACCTACAATTATATCTCAGTACTTCCACAATTAGTAGAGCAGTACAATAACACGAAGCACTCGTCAATCAAAATGAAACCAGTAGAGGCAAGGAAATCCCCCGTTTACCCAGATACGTAGGAAACTAAGAGTCGAAAGACCCCAAAATTCAAACTAGACGACAAGGTCTGAATATCTAAAAAGAAAGGCACGTTTGAAAAGGGTTATACGCCCAACTGGACCGAAGGGGTATTTACTATTTCGACGATCCAGTACACAGAACCAATAACTTACAAGATCACGGACTTGAATAACCAGCCAATAGAAGGAAGCTTCTACGAACAAGAACTCCAGAAGACAGACCAAGAGACATACAGAATAGAAAAGATTATCAGACGGGATCACAAATATAGAAGAGTATTCGTTAAATGGAAAGGGTATTCAGATTCCGATGTCGGACTTGCAGTCTCTATTCATCGCTCCACCAAGCTAATACTTCTCGAGTCTTTAGTAATTCCAGTAACTCTTCGCGCACCCGCACTCTAAAGTTTATTCCGCTAAGAGGATCGTACAAATGTACGATCTTCTCTTTCTCTTGAAGATCAAGTATGTCGAAAACTCCGTTTGGCAGTTCTCCCAAAGTTATCACTGAAATCACTATTCATCTTTTTTAATTCATTTTTATCATATAAATTACACTAAAACTTAATTTCGACTTCAATGACATTTAGTGAGGTCATTGGAGAAACTAGCCAAACGATTCCGGTTGGGGCTATAACCCCCAAGGAATATTTCGTCGTTCTTTTCAAACGTCTGACTCATTATTATCTCAAATTGATAATAACCACCGATGGATTTCCTGGTCTCTAGAATTTCGGTGCTAGTTATTGGTGTGTGACGGCACAATATGTGCAGACGTATCGGCACATATTGTCACCCTGCACATATTGTCGCCTACACATATTGTTGTCGGCGACAATATGTGTAGTACATTTTCGGCACATATTGTCGCCAGTTTTTAAAAGAACATGTACTTGATAAATGCATTAGAACAATATTGAAGTAGCAAGTGTACTTCACTGATTCTACGTCTCTGGGAACAAAATGCTTGTGTTTCGATGGGAATTGAGATTTTTAAAATGTAAGTAGTGGAACCAATAATCTCATGCCTACTACGTAAATGAAAAAATACAAATAAACGAAATGTTGAATAGTACCAAATGAAGCTACTTAGGGTTTAAAAACATTTTGTTTCACTAATATCCTAGCCTCACATAGGGTATACTAAAAACCCCCTTCCGAAGTTGCTCAGATAAACGTGCATTTTCTGAATACATTATTCAAAGATATTTTTCTAGACAAATCTGTAAGTTTCGCGAATAAAAAACGTCATAGAAAATAGTGGAACTATAAGGGAATGTGGGGACGCATAGAAAAACATAATCTATGTCCTATCTCGAATTTTTCCTTACCCCAAACCCGTATGTTGTTTCTCTATCAATGCTGTCGTTTTTGTCTCGCCCGCGACGAAAGGCGCGGAAAGCGAGACATATGCGTGCAAAGTATGGCGGTGGCAGCGGCGACGGTGGCATAAACTTTCATGTTGAGTTTTTGCAGCTAGGTCAGTTTCTCAGTAACTATAAGTGGTAGGTCAATGATAATTGGTATATAGGTTGGTCTTGTGTATTACACGACAGTCTGCTATATAATTTTTATCTGTGACCTCAATATCACGGTCCAATGAACATATTCAATTTTTTTGTAGTTTAGTTTCTCTTCAAGTATTAGTCGTGGTTCAAAAATATATGGTTGGTCTTACTTAGTACATGACAGTCTGTCATATTGGCTTTTGTCCTTGACCTCAATTTCACGGTCTAAAGAGCTTCTAAGTTTTTGTGATTATGTAATTTTCTCAGTATCTATAAGGGGTAGGTCAATGATATTTAGTATACAGGTTGAACATGGGTAGTACATGACAGTCTGTTATACGGCTTTTGTATTTGACCCCAATTCACGGTCTAATGAGCATTTAAAGTTTCTGTGATTAGCTCATGTTCTCAGAAAATATACCGGTAAGTGTTGGGGAAATTGTACTTGGTATGAAGATTAGTTTTGGGTATTAAATGACAGTACGCTATATGGTTTTTGTCTGTGACCTCAATTTAACAGTCTAGTGAACATGTTAAGTCTTTTTTTCTAGTTAGATCAATTTCTCAGTAACTATTTATGGTACGTCAATGATATTTGGTATAATGGTTGGTGTCAAGAAGTACATAACGCTCTGTTAGATGATTTTTGTATTTGGCCTCAATTTCACGATCCGGTGAGAATGTTAAGTTTCCCAGTATCTATTAGTGGTAGGTCAGTGATATTTGGTATGTGGGTTTTTCTTGGGTAGTACATGACAGTCTGTGATACGAGTTATGTCTGTGACCCCAATTTCACGGTCCAGTGATCATGCTAAGCTTTCCAGTATCTGTTATTGGTAGGTAAATGATATTTAATATGTGGGTTGGTCTTGAGCAGTACATGGCAGTCTGCAATAAGACTTGTTTTTGACTTGAGTTTCCCAGTATCTAATAATGTAAGGTCAATTATAATTGGTAAGTGGGTTTGTCTTAGACGGAACATGACAACCTGCCATTTAACTTAAGCCAATTGACCTCATTTCTACGTGGGTTTAAATCAAACTGGCACCTTTCTGTAATTCAAAGTAATTACAATGGAATATGTATACAAATATTTTCTTCCAGAGATTAAAACAAGCGTATTAGTTGTTCTTATAATATGCTAAACAAAAGCTGTTATTTATTGAAAATTGCTGCCAGCTTGAAAGTTTAACATTGAATTGTACTGAAAAAATATACAAATTCCTTTAAAGAACTGATGAATGCATGTATTGAAACTTTGTACAAATGTTCGTAATGAGGTGATGACAAGTATTGATAGTTTTTTGTGCTGACACTTAATTA
>MJUU01019393.1:25683-40582 GCA_002080025.1 Modiolus philippinarum
CCATTCCCGGGTAAGATCTTCCCTTTGATTTCAAATGGTTTATCAATACATGTAGTCAAGTTGTTGTCTGGAAGCCCGATCGGTATCGGAGTTACATGAGGGGCAATAGGGTACGTAGACATACCGAATAGACTGCCCATAGAGTAACTAAAAGTGTACGGTGTTGTGTTAACCGGAGGACTTAGATATACATGTTGGTATTGTTCCTCCGGGATTAGACTGAATTTTCTTACCCGATAACCTGTTTGTCCTCTTATACTAATTATCACATATTTAGCAATATAACCCAGGTGCAATTTAACTTCTTGAGCCCGATTAAAAAGATCAACGGAATACTCTTTTTTCCATTGTTCTGGGTATCTTAAGTTCGTTATAAGCTGAATTTCACTTCCAAAATCATTCCAAGTATGACACTCTATGGAACACGCTTTACCATTTAGTTCAATGTCGATATTTTTTGATATAGTATAGGTCTTTATCAAAAAAAGATATTCGCCAATTATCAGTACGTCACGCCAGTACGTCACGCTCTCTAATTACTCTGAATTCAGTAGTTTCGCTGATATCCTGGATACTACCAGCAATTCCTTCTAGAAATCTAGTTCAAAACCGTAATCACGGATAGAATATTGAATATCTTTCCCAATACTCTGTAGGAATCGGAACAACGAATAAGTGGGTCTCTGTAATTCGACCACCGCAATCCTACTCTTTTCGCTTAATTTCATAACTGAAGACTGTCCTAAAAAGAAGTGAACAAGTAGCGCTATTTCTTAATTTCACGATATGAAAAAGTGTTGTCTTGTCCTTATTATCTGTTCTTACTCTTGTGAACGATATTTCCTTTGATGCGCTCAATTAATCTATTTTCCATTCCCGGGTAAGATCTTCCCTTTGATTTCAAATGGTTTATCAATACATGTAGTCAAGTTGTTTTCTGGAAGCCCGATCGGTATCGGAGTTACATGAGGGGCAATAGGGTACGTAGACATACCGAATAGACTACCCATAGAGTAACTAAAAGTGTACGGTGTTGTGTTAACCGGAGGACTTAGATATACATGTTGGTATTGTTCCTCCGGGATTAGACTGAATTTTCTTACCCGATAACCTGTTTCTCCTCTTATACTAATTATCACATATTTAGCAATATAACCCAGGTGCAATTTAACTTCTTGAGCCCGATTAAAAAGATCAACGGAATACTCTTTTTTCCATTGTTCTGGGTATCTTAAGTTCGTTATAAGCTGAATTTCACTTCCAAAATCATTCCAAGTATGACACTCTATGGAACACGCTTTACCATTTAGTTCAATGTCGATACTTTTTGATATAGTATAGGTCTTTATCAAAAAAAGTTATTCGCCAATTATCAGTACGTCACGCCAGTACGTCACGCTCTCTAATTACTCTGAATTCAGTAGTTTCGCTGATATCCTGGATACTACCGGCAATTCCTTCTAGAAATCTAGTTCAAAACCGTAATCACGGATAGAATATTGAATATCTTTCCCAATACTCTGTAGGAATCGGAACAACGAATAAGTGGGTCTCTGTAATTCGACCACCGCAATCCTACTCTTTTCGCTTAATTTCATAACTGAAGACTGTCCTAAAAAGAAGTGAACAAGTAGCGCTATTTCTTAATTTCACGATATGAAAAAGTGTTGTCTCGTCCTTATTATCTGTTCTTACTCTTGTGAACGATATTTCCTTTGATGCGCTCAATTAATCTATTTTCAACATGATCTTAATTTGGTTAGTAGATACGCGCTCTTCTGGCGACTCAAATATTAGATGCACACCAAACAAATAAAGAGTTTCATCCGTCGGGTTTAGGGTTAGTTTCCAGTTGTCGAGATCCTCCTCTATATCACCGTTGTTATAGGATTCGTCCGGACTTTAACATTCGTAGACAATTCATAATATCCGAGATTCACTCTCGCAAGAAATGATGCAGCTTTCTTTTTCTCGTACTTCTTTCCTCCTGTTTTATCGGAAAATCTTCTTAATCCTGTCTTGTTATCCTGAATTTTAGTATCTTTTTCACTTTTTTGTATAACCCTCATATTCAGCTAGCTTGGCGTCTACCTCAGTCTTAGTATAAACAGGGTCTAGTGCATCAAATTTGGCGTCTACCTCAGTCTTAGTATAAACAAGGTCTAGCGCATCAAATTTGGCATCTACCTCAGTCTTAGTATAAACAGTACTTATTTTTTTCTCAAGTTGTGATAGATGAATTGGTCTTAGTGTTTTCTTAGTTCTCGTTCACTTGCTGCAGCAAAAAAAGCCTTACTAGCCAAGACGTTTAAATCCGCTGCAAAGTTCCGTTTCTGTGTGTCTATTTTCTGCTGCAGTGACTTCTTAATTACCGCACAGGTTGGGTCATCTAAGTCGGTCTCGAGTCCCCTAATATACTTCTTATTCATGTCCAAGAAAGAAAGTATTGAAAAAATGTTAGACGAAGGATCTAGCTCAAAAGAAGTCAAAAGCAGAGAAAGCGGTACAGGACTTCAAAATGAAGAAGGAAGAAGAAAAAATAAGAAAAAGTGTACGGTCGGGTAGACTCAAGGAATTCTTTGAACCAGTAACGAAAACAATAGAAAAAATACCAGAAACAAGGATAACACCACAAGTTGGTCAACTAGTACCCGTGCCTAATATTATGAATCTTTCGGTTCCTCTTGCGATAGAGGAACCGGAGGGACCGAAGATAGTCGAAATGGAACCAGGAGGCGTAAATATCAGTAAGTATGATGCCGAGGAACAACTAGAAAATAAAGATTACCTGGATAACAAAGACAAGATCAGTAGGGCAAAGGGTATGAATGTGACGCTGGGAAAACTGAAATCCGGATCGCAATTTCCTCAAGAAAATAGAAAGTATTACCAGAAATTGCAGGGGAAAATTGGGAAAGGACTGGCATCCAAAGGGTCGTACAAAATAGACACTACCGGCTACTTTTCTGATCTACTGCTGGATTTGGAACAGCTTCTCGAATATAATAGGTTGTAAGGACTAGGCAATAAAGGACAACAAGTAGTAGACGAAAGGGTGGACGACGACTTCGTCGACCTAGTGACAAAGAGGTACAATCCCGAGAAAGCGTATTGTGATTCTGGCAAAGCATCCGGATATTTAGAAAACTAGTCACTCTTTCATCACACCCTCTGGTGGCAAGTGGCAAATACAAGAATATTTTGTGTGGCGCGACTAGTCTTGCAGATCGGCTAGAGCTTCTGATTGCTGGTATCGAGTCTGGCAATACCAGTGACGAACTAGTAAACGACGGAATGTCCATTCTGGACACTCTTCTGGAGAATGGGGATATAACGGAAGAACAGCATGAAGGGACTTATAGAAAATATTTTGAGTAATAAAAAATGGATCAAAAGATAACACTTTCTAGTTATGCGGCAAGAAAAGGGAAAAACACCCCTTCTGATTTTGTGACCCAGTTCGAAGAACCCTTGGTACTAGATAAGAATAGGCAAGTATGCCTTCGGCCTATCCCAAATAAATAGTATGACTTAAGTTGGTATAATATTTCTGAGTTCTATGGTAACAAGAAAATAAAGTATGTCTAATCCAAACATCTAATGGAATTAACAGTGGTGTCGTACATGTATTGTTATATTTAAAGACGTAACACCACGAGGTTTTCGTTCACTATTATGCATATATTGATCGCTAAACTTGAACACTAAAAATAATTGGTGAACTTGAACACTAAAAATAACGTGCCAGTATACATTTCCAAAGAAAAAATAGTTATATTGTGTAATATCTTTGTGTAATGTATGCATATTCAAATATAATATTCTATGAAATATGGAAATATTCAGTTAATTGTTTATATTATTGTTATTCATATATGTAACTGTCGTAAATTGTAATATTAACACTTAAGCTAAATATGCTAAATATATATCTATATGACACCCTGAACATATATATAGATATTAACGTTGCTTTGTTGGCCAAAGCTGTAACCAACAAAGTTAATGTTAACAGCTTATTGTGCAATAAAGATGTTGATTTAAAAAAAAGAAAAAAGAAAATAAAGTATAGTCTTGATACTGGGAGTACATTCAAGGAATTGTCGTTTGCCGATGGTAACTACAGCTACGGGGACATCTCCTCTTATATAGCGGAATTTCTAACGGTAAACGACAAAGTCGAGGACAGTCCAATTAAGCTGGACTTTGATCTGACGAGCTTTAAGGTGCTAATCACACCACAGGAAAATGCACAACTAGACTTGAGAGATGGGGAACTTTGCCGAGTTAATCGGGTTCGACAAAAAAATAGTAAAGGAGACGGAATACGGAAACAAATTACCCAATATCACTAACGGGATAGATAGTATTTATATTCATTGCGATTTGATCACTAGTTCCGTTGTAGACGGAAAGTCGGTTGACGTAATCTACGTCTTTAGTACTGCAAATCTAACTCGCAGTTCGAGAGAACACCGTACCACATAGGATATTTGAGAGTGAATAAGACAAGGATTGACTCGATTCGTGTTTGGGTGACCGACGCAGACGGCAGAAATATAGACCTGAATGGTGTTCACACCAGTTTTACTTTTATTCTGAGAGAAAAACAAACGGTAAGAAAAAATGAGAAAAGTATATAGTAAGGAGTTAGGAATATATGTTTTTGTTGACCCGGTAACGAGAGAACAAAAAGTGGCGGTCTATTTCGTACTGCTGTAAAGCAACTGGCAAAAAAGACAATAAAGAAATCTGCCATAGACACTGGGAGTAAAAAACTTGGTGAAAAAAGGGGAGAGTACGTAGCAGACAAAATAGCACCAACGAAAACACCAGTTGCAAAACCAGGTGCATTGATTAAAGAAATAAAAAAGTATGCCGACGAAAGTGTCGCATCAAAAATTGGGAAAATATTGGGCAAGGGTACAAAAGTCTAAAAAAGAATTAATCGCTTATTGTAGATTAAAATTATACTATAAAAATGGGAAGAAGAAAACTATATGAGACAGATATCGAAAGAAAACAAGCCCACAAGGAACATCAAAAGAAATATTACGCCTTCCACAAATTTTACTGTGAGAAATGTAACAAACTCCTTTGTATTTCGGCCAAAAAGTACCATATTAACTCTGCGGCTCATCGGAAGCGATTTGTTGAATAAAAAAATCATTCAAAAGTCACAAATATGAATTATAACGATAAGAATGGAATTAGAACGTACACTATTAGTTACCCCCAGAAGTACTAACTAGTGATGAGGTAGGGGTGATATCGAGGTTAATAAAAGAAAGACTGGATCACGCCGTTTCAGACGGGTTTACTGATGGCGCTGACGTACTAGTAAAATTTGTCTATACTGGTAGCACACCAAGTTACAAATATAATACCACCAAGAGTATGAACTCGTTTCTTATAAGGGAGTTAGGTAATTTTGTCGCACTTTATCAGCAGTACGTAAACCTTTCTCTGCCTCCAAATGAGGATTATGTACACGAAATCATAGGAATTAAAATCAAAGTGGTGAGACCACCCAGTGGTGGATGCTGGAATAGGGATTATTCGGAGACGATAGTATATGGGGTTAAAAGGAAACGCCCATTATCGACCAATAATGACTGTTTTTTCCGGTGCTTGCAAAAAATAAAACCAGATTTTAATCCTACAATCACTTTCTGTGATGAGATACGAAGGGGATATAGTTTGGCCCCTAAAACGCCGATCGCGTTCCCAGTAGCGTGGGACATAATAAAAAGGTACCAGATACCTGTCGGTTTATTCTGTGAAGAGACAAAAGAGCACCATAACAAAGAGTACCTCACCAACTAGCCAGGGGTCATTACAGTCTTATTAACGAGCAAGAAAAGAAGTGTGGATCTTGTGGCGATACGTATTTTGGGGAAAAGCATACTTGCTCGGTTGTTTGCTCTCGTTGCGGTACTCGATATAAGAAAAAGCACAAGTGCAACGATAACAAATCTGGTTATTATCAGGCAGTAATACAGAAAACGGGTAGGTATTTGATCAGGAGGACAATGAAGAATAAAGGGCTAAACCCCGACGTAATTCAAGTACGATATAGAGACTTATATGAAAATTGTCGACGGTCACGAGGTTCATACCCCGTACATCCTAGAATTTGTGGAAAAAGACGGAGTTTTCTGTTACTACGCTGGTGATGATTGGCGTCGACAATTTTGTACGATATGTGATGAGTAAAACTAGTGAGCTCGTTATTAATGCTTATAACGGGAGTAACTTCGATCATTACTTCTTGATTAAGAGTATGAATAAAATGGGGTTAGCTCCGGAAAAAATTATTATGAATAAAGGGAGTATAATTGGGTTACAAAAAGGCACACTCCGATGTTTCGATCAGATGAAACACATAGTACTGGGGTTTGTGTGTAAAGTACGGAAGGGAGAATTTGATCACAGTAAGGCTTGTAGATGGGAAGATATGGGGATGAAATGAGAAAGGAGTGCCTTTTGTACCTCCAGTCCGACGTACTTGGTCTACAAGAGTTGTTCGGCAAGTTATTTAACCAGTGTTACAAAGATTTACAGTGTTACAAAGATTTACAGTGTTACTACAACCAGTGTTACAAAGATTTTGGTAGGGATATTACTAATTTTATTTCGACTAGTTCTCTAGGGTTTGATATTTGGAGAGATTATATACCAAAAGGAGTTATGGTTGACTTGTCTGATTCGACAGAGGTGGAAACAAATATCAGGAAGAGTATTTATGGTGGGCGGTGCTATATGTGACTGATTTCCTGTTGAATGTGGACGTGGTCTCCCTTTATCCCACTAGTATTCTGTACGAATATCCGGTGGGACAACGAAAATATACTAGTGGCAATGAGATAAAGGGTAAAATGGGGATATATAAAGTTCGGTATATTGCAAATAAGAAACTGCTTCATCTAGTATTAGCAAGAAAGGACGAAAAAGGGGCAACTAAGTGGGATTTGGAGGACTCGGAAGGTTGGTATACTTCAGTCGATATAGACCAAATGATTATATACGGCTATAGAGTCGAGATTATCGAGGGATATTAATGGGAAAAGACTAGTAAGGTTTTTTCTGATTATATACAAAAATTCTTCCAAAGCAAGAAAAGAAGTAAAAAAGGAAGTGTTAAGTATACACTAGCAAAGCTACTGATGAATGGGTTATACGGGAAGATGATCCAAAGACCGATATTCAATCACACTCAGACTATTAGGGACAATAATGAATATTGGAAGCTTCACCACAAATATATGGTCACCGATCTGGAACTAGTTTCAAATACTTGGTATGTGTCCGGTAACTTCAGGTCTGAGATTGACTCGGTTGATAAGATCAGTAAGCCGTCACATTTTGGTGCTTTTGTTCTGGCTTATATTCACAAGATCATGTACGATCATATGACGACCTTATCCAAAGTCCGAAATATATTCTGATTTTTATTATACTGACACCGATAGCCTTCACGTGCCCGGTGAACAAGCAAAACAATACCTAATTATAATGGAAATAACTTGGGTGATCTGGCTAACGACTACAAAAAGGATGCCAAGAAAATTAAGGCGGTTTTTATTGCACCTAAGTTGTATATGACCATTACAGTCGATACAGACAATGTAATTAGTGTACAGACGAAGGGTAAGGGACTAAATAAGACCAAGTTAACACGCAAGAAGACTTCCAGAAAATGTTGGAGGGCAGAGAAGTAAAGAACACAAGAGAGTTTTCCATGAAAAAGGTACATCTAAAGAGGACTTCCAAAGAACGGGGTATTGATTCAGTATTCTTCATCTCAGAAACTTTGAGAGACGTGCAAACAAAAATTAATACAAGGGGGAAGAATTTTCTTTGAGAAGAATAAATCTGTTCCTATAGGAAGCTGCCGTCAACCACAGTCCACATAAATCCACGACGTCAGAGGTGTATGTGCTCTGTCTACCATATGATAGACAGTCCACATAAATCCATGACGTCAGAGGTTTATGTGCTATGTCTATCATATGGTAGACAGTCCACATAAATCCATGACGTCAGAGTGTTTATGTGCTATGTCTATCATATGGTAGACAGTCCACATAAATCCATGACGTATAGACAATGTATAAGAAATCCATGACGTATACGGTAAATTTGTCATACAATTGACAAAGCAGAAAAATAATAAATTTCATCCCTGAAAGAACACGCAAAAATTCCTCCACAAGTTAACTCCGAGAAAAGTTTAGTCCAGCATGGTCTGAATAACCTGCGCACATATCCTTCCTTGGCGTGATTAGTCTAGAATATTCTTCCCGGTTGCTGATTTTATATCCTGATTTATAATATCACTGTTCGTATTGTAACTATCCATTATTATTTTTCCTCTGGTAATTTTGGCTTGTTCGAAATCGTGTGAACGTGGGTCATCCAAGTGCTGTTTTCATCTCAGCAAATTCTGTTTTGTTCATTGTGACAAACCTGAAATAACATACCGTAAAAATTTAGTTCATGGAATTGACTATTTATTATATAGAAACAAATTATACCGCTTAATGGTAAACACAAATACAAAAAATATTATATGAGATATAACTTACCTCGTTGTTTAGCGATTACCTATTAGGGGTACAAAAAGGAGATTAAAAGTAATTGGTAAGAAAACGTATTTTGTATATGAAATATTTTTTGTCATTAAAAGTAATTTGTAAAATAGATTTTAATAAGTTAAGAAAACGTATTTTGTATTTCCTGATCAAAACAATGAAATATTTTTTTTGGTTGGGAAGTAAAGATACAGAAAAGAATATTTATTTTTGGTTATTTCAATTAGCGTATTTTTGAGACCTTAAGTTCTGAAGATATTTCTCTCTCCTTTTTACTCGGAAAATTATACACTACGTAGAAATTACAATTCAGACGACAGTCTTTGGGTATCCGAAAATAGGACTGGCTAAAATAAATTACACTCATTTTCTTGTGCCTTCCACCTATAAAGTATATCACAATAGAAGATTGGTCTTGTTGTGAACAAATATAGTCGTCAAAAATTACGATTTTTTGTTTGTTATCCAAATCTGATAGTTCGTCGATGTCTTCAACTTTATCATTAGATAGTTGCACCAAGTCTTCTATATCCACACCTAGTTTTTCTGCTATTTTCTCGAATCTTCGAATTAGTTCCTTGTATTTAATGCTGCTCCATATTTTTTGCGTAAAGAATAATTTTATCGTAATACAATAAGGGTTTAAATAAAAGGTGCATTAGCAAATTTGTTTTACCATATCCACTCGGCCCAACAATGAGTAAACTAAAAAAATCACTTGGCATATTTTTTTTCTCCTTGTATTGTTTCAAAACTGTTCGTATCAGACTTTTCCGGGAAATATCTAGGAATCGTTGTCACTTTTATAACCTTAAGATTTTTCTGATTTTGTTGTAGTGCTTTCTGCTGCTGTTAATGAGGTGAATAAAAACCATGGTGTTGTTTTAGGCATATTTGATGGGAGTGCTTAAAACAGAGTCTTAAGTGTTGGAGAAAAAAAAACGTCAACAAAACCTACACGTTTTTTTTTTTTGCAAAGCCTACACATTTATTTGTTAAATACTACTCCCCCATGGTCTCGGCCACCCGAAATTTCCCTCCCATCGGCTGATCCGCGTCGTCTTACCGCTGGGTATGTCTCCAGGAAAGCCCACCCATCCCCGGTTTGCCCTTGCAAAGTCGCCCCTTCTTCAGTGGAGTATTGCAGAATTTCTGCATTTCGGGTGATGAATTGGGTCTGCCATCTTCGATGCTATCCATAATAATCTTGAATTTATTGGCATAAATTTATTTTTCTCTAATTTCTGTCCTGTTTTCACGTTTCTTGAACAGTTGGAGAAATACTGTTCTCTCTAGAGAGAATGTTGTTCTCGGCAAGTGATTGGATGAAATTCAATTATGACGTCAAATATGTTTGCCGTTTTCCGACTTTACCATTGTGACATCATGAAAAAAGGGACCATGCCTGCCGACGTCACGCTCAAAGAACACATTTATTTCGGATCATCAGAAAAGAGGGGTCATGTTTTTGTCCAAAATCTCCCTGAAATAATTAGAGAAATAAAATCCACAACCGTATCTCGTGAGAAACGACATTTCTACACTCTCGATAGTTAAATTTTCAAATATTTTAAACGTTCGGCAAGCCTCGCGTTTAAAAATTTGAAAATTTAACTATCTCTAGTGTAGAAATGTCGTTTCTCACTCGATGCTGTTGTGGATTCAAATTTGGAAAATTTTTAAGGTGGTTTGGTGATTTTTTTGACGATCACCAGTCTTGTCCATAGTGTTACTAACAATAGATATTCGACCGGTATTTATATTATGTGAATCCAGTAAATGCTTGGGAAAGGTTGGGAAAATTTGCATATGGCCCAAATAATTTGCAATTTTTTTTTCTCTGCGTACCTTCAGACCCCGGCAAAAATTATTGAAATCTCACCAGGGGGCATATTGCAGGAAATCTGGCAGATTCTTTTCCCTTCCTTTAGTCTCTGGCACGAAAAATTTGCAAAGATGCTATTTTCCCTCGAAAAATCAGGGGAGATAATTCAGTAAGAATTACGCAAGAAATTTTTTTTGCGAAGAGGCATTTCCCCATCGGAAAAAGACCCTCCTAGCCCCAGGACCTTGCCTTTTTTTAACACCAGGACTGCAGAGAAATGAATAATAAGTATATTGTTACAATATATCAGCATATTTGTATACGAACAATTTTGTAATAGTTCAGTGACAAAAATTTTAATTTCCCATAAACACTCACAGATAAATTATATATCATTGGAAAGAAAATTACAACTTTTTTAGGCAACCAGAAAATGCGTGTCGTAAAAATAAAATATAGTCACTATTTTGTAAAATCGAGGTTAAAGGTCAAATTTGGAATTTTTTGCTAAGTTGCGATATAAAGATAAAAACGTCCATTTCATACAATAAAACTTAAAAACCTCCTCTAAAAATGTATAGATGTGCTTGATATTGATTATTCTCTTCGTTTAATAACTTTTTGTGGTAGTAAGTTAATGACGTTACGTGAAAAATGACGTTTTTGAACAACAACGACAATGTATTGTACCTTTTTCTGGATGCACGACCTTGACCTTTGATACAAAAATATTTTTAATAAATATTTTTAATAAATATTTTTTTTTGTTTGCAATCAGTACAGTATAAAGATATTTTCTAAATTGATTACATCCACTGATCATATATATTAACGCCGTTTTGGCTTAGAAAACACATATCCATTAAACCTTAAAGTCCCTATTTACTTTCATTCAATACCATGCCTCTTTTTCATGGTTATTATGTATTATATGAACGCGTAGGGATGAAGATAGTGATATGCAAATGATTCGAGCGTCTGCCTCTTCTTTGAGTACAGAATAGATCAGAGCAATCTCGAATACCGTTTTTCTGAAATTGGCTGAGGATCATTTCTGCAAAAAGGATGTCATTGCCTTTGCCTTTTCTGTATAATATTTTAGAATAAAGTTTCCAAAAAATGAAATCAATACTTGTTTATTTTCATTGACGGGCAAAACCCTTTTCCAGTCTATAACGATACGACCTTCAAAACCTGTAAAACCCTCTGGGAAAAGTTGGAGCGTCTATGTCAGATGATATGATGGATAGTTTCATGTAATACATATCAAAAGCATCAACCACAGTAGAAGCCGTTCTGAAATAATATAATTAAGATTTCCAATAGTCTAATCCCGAGTCACCATGTTACGGCACATATTGTCGCCCCTGCACATATTGTCGCCGGCGACAATATGTGCAGACCTTATCGGCACATATTGTCGCCGGCAACAATATGTGCCGGTTTTGTCAATGTCATTTAAACGCCATTGGGGCGACAATATGTGCCGTATATATCGGCACATATTGTCGTCACAAAAAATAATTAATTATGAAGTATGTAAGTATATATATACCTTTCAATCTGAAATTATTCAATTGACATACATACGCTTTTTAAACACTTGGCTGAATGTACTGATCTTTCGAACGCATACATTATGTCTGAAATTCACTGAATGGGATTGTTTTAAAGAGAGTTTAATGAGAACTTGCATCTGAGTAGGCCGAGCTTTTTTTCATGCAGGCCTTTGCAAAAGGACCTCCCGTACTCTATACTTTTTATGATTACTATCAAAAATTAAAAATATTAAGAGATCTCATATTAAGATGCTTCGCATTATATGCCATGTTACTTAATTAGCATATGAATCATTCTAGGAAATTTGATTCAATTTTCTCCAGCAGATTGAGAACATAATAAAAATAAGAGACAGTATTTGCTATGAGGTATGGGTAAAGCTCATTTTTGAAGGCCTCATGGCGACTTGAAGACAACAATAAAGTCGTTGTTCCATTGCTTATTAACATGTAGTTTTAGAGACTTTGTCTCATTTGCATTACTCCATATCCCTCCTTCATTGTTAACAGAGTAAAATAAAGCTCAAACTCACTATTTTGGCCATAATATTTAAAATAAGATGAATATAATTACAATCAAACCTGCCTTTAGTGACCACATGTATTTAAGTGACCTCCAGTCGTTTATGACTAACTTTTATTTATCCCAAAGTGGTGATTTTTATATTGATTTGACCTGTATGAAGAGGCATCTGTCTTATGTGACCATTTTCAGAGTTCACGTGGGAGGTCACATAAGACAGACTTGACGGTATTAGGGGACAATCATTTGATTTTTAAGGGGGGGGGGGGGCTGGGCGATTTTGTAAATAAATAATTTAATCTTGTTGTCAGTGAAAATTTCTTGTCAAGAAAAAAAATCTAATATAGTTTTGATTTGAAGAATTAATTTTTTTATATATGCAAATGCAAATAAAAAATTTTATATGACATTTGGTGGAAATAGACAATTTGTTTGAAATTTTCATGTAATTAAATAAATTTTCCAGGCAAAATCGCCTAAGCCTCCCCCTGAAAATCAAATGGTCGTCCCTTATTGTAGCGACAGATGACACTTTTTTAAAATAGAATATGAAACGTATATGTCATGTGCAAGGTCGCAAAAAATAAACAAAATAACAACGACCGAGTTTGTTTCCAAGGAAGATTTGCATTATCTTGTTAATAGGTAAGCCAGATTTTACTCCGCTGCTTCAAAGGACAAATCTTCTTTTCTAAAACCAGTGAACCAGATGTAATTAATCCATCCGTCAACCAACATGGGCATTGTATCTAAAAATGAAACATACGGGGAACAGTAAATTCAAAAACATTTACAGATACATGAAAGGTGTAAGAGGTCAATATAATAAGATCTACTTCGCCTACAGTGAACAATTATTCTGCTATATTGGGGTAATTGCCATTTTTGTCGATATTTCACATTTTTACCCCTTTTTAGCTCATCTGGCTATGCCATGGTGAGCATTTGCTTTTTCTTGGCATCCATCGTCCGTCGTTAACTTTTCATTCAAAGCTTTTCTCCTCTGAAACCACTGTGCCAATTGGAAACACACAATTGGTCATAATAGTCCTTCGGTGGTTCAATTCAAAAATTGTGTCGGGCTTGTCCGCACCTCATCCAAGGTGGTCGATAGCGGTAAACATAGTTTAACGTACGGACCCTATGGGAAATGAATTCAAAGATCTTCTCCTCTGAAACTAAAGAGCCAATTGGAACCAAACTTGGTCACAATGGTCCTTTGATGGTCCTCATGGGTTTTTAATTCTTATGTTTGTACCTTATCCAAGATGGCAGCCAGCAGGGATCATATTTGTTACATAAGGCCCTACGGAAAATACATTCAAATATCTTATGTTCTGAAACCCCTTAAGTCAATATGAACAAAACGTGGTCACAAGATTCCTTGTTTGGTCATCTTCAAGGTTTGTGATTTTTTTACGTTCGTACCTTATCCAAGATGGCTGCCAGTGCGGAACATAGTTTAACATAGCACCCTTTGGGAAATGCATTCAAAGATCTTCTCTGAAACTAGTAAGCCAATGGGAACCAAACTTGGCTTCAATAGTCCTTGGGTCCTCTTCAGCCAGTGGGTGGGGAACATATAAGATAGAAACCCATGGGAAATGCATTCAGAGATCTTCTCCTCTGAAAATACCAAGTGAATTGGAATCAAACTTGGTCACAATATTCCTAGTTTGGTCCCCTTCAAACTTTTTTTACCTCATTCAAGAAGACCGCCAGTACGGAACATAAGACCCTATGGGAAATGCATTTAACGATCTTATTTTCTAAAACTGCTTGAATAATTTCTGTTAAATTTTGATATAATATTCCTAGGGTGACCCTCTTCAAAGTTTGTGAATTTTATGTTGGTTTCTCATCCAAGATAGCTGCCAGCGAGGAACATAGGATTTGTTTTAACATAGGATATTGTGCAAGCAAAGGAACAAGGTGAGCGATCCAGACTCTTGAAAGTCTCTTATTTGGTTAATATTATATGTAATTCTTTCTCTGAATGTATTTAACAGAAAATAAAAATAATTGAATTTTGTATGTAAAAAAATGGTTAAAAAGTTTAGGTTTATTTCCACTGTTGCCATTGCCACAACAGAAATTTTACGGTCGTCACCATGATTGTACAGATCGTTACAATGTTTCTTTTTCACAATTTATAGATAGATCTCCAGTTTTGAATTAAACATATTTTATTGCAAATAAAGCAAAGGGATCGGGCACAAGTTATAACAACATTATTTAAAGCCCTCTCCCTACAATTTACAACATAACAAATATTATACAATATAGCAGCAATATAGATACAATATACATTAACACAGTATAGGAACCTGTGCGCCTGAAATATCTGTCGTACGGTTCAATCTGTAGCTAGGCTGTAGAACGTTTTTACAGGAAAAAT
>MJUU01019396.1:9968-22899 GCA_002080025.1 Modiolus philippinarum
GGGGGGTATCTTTGGCTGCCATTCGGCGACAGTTCTTGTTTTCTTTGGATTCCTCTTGATATAAGCTTTCAGTAGTATGACAACAGATTTTGTGTAGCTTTTACCGTTTCCGAGCTACAAGGGGTCAAAGGGGCAAAAATTGCAATTTTTCTAAATATGTCATATCTTTATTTTTCATGAGATTTCGATGGTTTTTTTTTTTCTTTGAATTTCTATGGATGTTAAGTTTTAGTTGATAGTACATATTTTGCATAGCTCTTACGTTTTTTTATCAGTAAGTAATCAAAAGGGTTTATTTATTCCCTATTTTGTTTCTAGCTAATAACTGTGTCTAGCTTCTTTTTGTGTCCATCTAATTATTGTGTCAAGCTCTTTACTGTGTCCACATTCACTTTAAACTACTTTTGTTGAAATTTCAGTGGTCGACATGCTGCGGTCGTATCATGCTGCGCTCGACATAGCCATTTATTTCAAGATGTTGAAGAAAATTTAGGAAGAGGTGGGGGCGGGTGGTATCTATGGCCCAATAGGCTACAGTAACTCTAGTTTTTTTTTGGTGAAAAAATTTGTTGTAAATCCACAGATTATAGTTAAAAGTTCAATTAAGCATTTGCTTCATTGGAATTGAACATTGGTGCATACAGTTTGCGGATATAGTAAGTTGTTGGTCTTAATTGCGGTTCCAACTTCGGTAAATTTCCAGAAAATATCAAATACCAATAATTTTTGCATACAAATTTATATCCCAGCCAAACGCCTTCCTTATATTGATATATGCAAATTGAAAAAGGAAAGGTCCATTATAAGTCAGTTTAGGTTAAGTGCCCATACATTAGAAATTGAAAGCGGCCGTTACAAGAAAATTGAAAGAAATATGTGTATTTGTCTGTCATGTAATGATGAGAGCATTGAAGATGAATATTACTTCTTCTCAATTTGCTCTCATTATGCATCACAGAGGAATATGTATATTCAGAAATTAAGTAAACATTCATACACAATGTCAAAATCTTATATCACTATTAAAGATATGTCTTTTATATTCAAAAATAAATCTATTGATATCCTAAAACTAACTGCCAAATTTATAAATGAATGTTTCAAAAAGCCTGTTTGGCATATTTCGATTCAAAATTGTAATTATCTGAAACTATATTTTTCATGATTTCTAGTATTTATTATGGTGAAAATCAGTAACTGACACCCGACTGTCATGCCATGGTCAACATTGTTTTATATTTTCTTATATTTTCTATGTTTTAATTAATTGTAATGCCATAACCATTTAATATGAATGTGCTTGAGCAATAAAATATTATTATTATTATTATTTTTATTATTTTTATTATTATTATTATTATAAAGTAAAGGCAATTCTTTGTTACCAAACATAATTTTGAACATGTAAAAATTAAAAAAAAAACAGGGTTCTAACTTTGGTATAATTTCCTGAAACTGTCCAACACTGAGATTTTTTTATATTCTTCTTAGCAGCCATGATTTTTGATTGAATTAGGAACATACAAACATTTTAATGAATAAAATTGCAAAACATTTTTATTCTGATTTTTGGTAAATTTCTGTAACTCTCTTAGATCAAATTTTGTCTGGATTCTGCCTAGCAACCATATTTTTGAAAACATTTTGGTGAAAACATAATTTTCAGTAAATGAATTTCAAAAAATATTTGATATGAAAAAGAAAGGAAATGGGGTAAATGTCAATGATACTTATTTCGGTTAATTTTCCTGAAACTCTAAAAGACCTGTTAATTTTGGGGATTCTGTTTTGCAACCGTTTATTCTTGAATACATTTTAGTGATAAATTTCATATCAATAACTGAATTGCAAAACATTTGATTCCAAAGTATAAAGATGTTAGTAAAGTCATGATTATGACACCTTATAACTCTGAAGCTGAGACTCCAGGTTCTGAGAAACCTTTTGATTTTTTTTTATGTTACATATAATTGTAACCAATTATAAAATATACATTTTACCCTATGATCATGATGACATTTAGATAACTTTTTGATTACTTTCAAAGTTTAACTGTGAGATTTATTAATTTCTTTTACTCTTGGAATAGTGAAAATAATCAGATACATTAATTCATTTTCTCTCTATGTACATTTATTTTTTTTTCAGATTTTTAGTTTACAAGGAAGTGTGTTTGAAGCAATACATATTGTAATAAAAAATAATTTGCAATTTAAGAATTTTTATCAGCTTTTTATATTACAAGTTCATTTTGAATAAGTGTCTGTAGTGTTTCCCTTGTTTACTAGTAAGTAGACTGATTGAAGGAAAAGATTAAATTTCTTATATAAGTTTATCATGCTACAGATAAGCAGATGTCTTAATCACAAAAAAGTGTCACATAATGATTTAATTAACTTAGCAATAAAATGAGACACTTTTATGGTCTCTAATTAAATTTTGATAGGAAGATACAGCAGGTCATAAACATGTTCAGTTGAAATTTACTGTCATCAGAATTAAAAGTTACATTGAAAATCTTCCTTTGATTTTTTTTGTAAGGTATAGTTTGCATATAAATGTACATTGTTGTATTAGAAATTATTTTATGCAGCATTTTTCTCATTATTTTGCATAAAGATTTGCAACTATTAAAAGCTTAATACATTATTTTATAATTCTGTCTATGGTTCTGTCCATGAAGAGTTGTTATCTTTTCCTGGATTGAAACTCTCCCGTCAAGACTGAAGTAGAGGTACACAGGGGTCGATTTAGAAATAAATTGTCAAGTTACCCATGGGACAAGTTGCCAATAAATATTACTTGCCCTTCCATATTCAGAGTTGAAGAAAAACTAAAATTTCAATTTGACAAGCAGACAAGTCAATGTCAAATTTAACTTGCCCTGCACAGATATTACTTGCTGCGGGCTAGTGGGAGAGCACTTTAATCGTCCAGGGTATGAACACCCTTTGCTTCCGGTTATCATCACTCATATACAGTCTGAAGACACTAGTTGACTAACAAGACATAACTTAAACTTTTCCAGGATGCGATGTGTAACTGTAGTAACGTTAGTATGTATCCAGATATGAACAGTGTTATGAACTGTGTTCAGATGGAGAGGTGTGAAATCATGCATAGCCACAAATTAAATGTTGGCTTGATAACGGAACTGTTTTATTATATCTAAATGCCGAAACTGAAGTGGGGTCAAATGAGTTTTGGAAAAAGCCTATACCGGTATTCAACAATCCAATTCTGAGTTACCATATACATTGTTTTTGTTATTAAATCATACCAAACATGTCATTTTAGGCTCATCACATTTACCCATAGAGTGTTCCCTGCTGGCGGCCATCGTAGATGAGGTAGTTGCAGACCTTCATGATACATTGTTTTTGGACAGGACCATCTAAGGATCACTGTGACTTAGTTTGGTTCTAATTTTACTAGTATTTTCTGAATGATCATTGAATGTGTTTCCTATAGGGTCCAATGTGAAACTAGGTAACCCGGTGGCAGCCATCTTGGATGAGGTATGGACCTGCCCTGAGATACCTTTTTAGGAAGTGACCATCTAAGGACCATTGTGACTGAGTTTAGTTATAATTGGACTGATGGTTTCAGAGATCTTTGAATTTGTTTCCTATATCGTCAAATTTTAAATTATGGTCCCGCTGGTGGTCATTTTTGACAGGCACCTTGCCAGATTCCTTTATGGAGAGGGGCAATCTAAGGACCATAATGACTCAGTCTGGTTATAATTGGAAAAGTAGATTCTGAGAATATGTTTGTAAATGTGATCCAAAAGGTCGAATGTTAACTGTGTTCACTAATGGCTACCATCTTGAATGAGGTATGGACCTGCCCGATGTCCTTCTTTTTTTTTTGGACGGGACCATCTAAGGACCATTCTGACTTTAGTTTGGTATTAATTCGACTAGTAGTTAAAGAATGAGAAGAATATCTTTAAATGTGTTTACCACAGGGTCCGTTGTTAAACTATGTTCACTGCTGGCATCCATCTTGGTTGAGGTACAGACCTGTCAGATACCTTTTTTGAAACGGACAGTGACAAAGTTTGGTTATAATTGGACTATAGCTAGCTGTTTCTGAGAAGAAGGTGATTGGCAACAATGTTTGAATATCCTCTCAGAAACTGTAACATCTGGTGAACTGATGTATAGTATGGATAAAAATGGATGGTCTCTTGGTGACAATGAATAAAACCAGTCACCAGGTGAGCAATACAGGCTCATGTGAGCCTTTAGTTTTTTGGGTCGCTTATTTGAGCAACTATTTTTGGGGGATGTGATTTGAAAAAGAACTATTTTTTGGGGATAGTTTGAAAAAAACACTCTTGTTTTGGGTTAAAAATATTTTCCAGGGACCTGCCTAAGTATGGATGAAAATGGAGAGTACCCCTTCAATTAATCATTAAATGTAATCACATGAACTGCAGCAATGATCCTTGCCTGACAACTTTTGGATTATAACTTTCCATATTATTTGATTTTGATGCTGCTGATGAGAGGTTACTCCTTAAATTGAAACACGTGTACAGTATAACGAAATTTACTGTTTTTATGCAACTTTGGTATTTTTTGTATTTTGAACCATTGAGTCGATGCCACAGCTGGTGGACCAGAGGTCCCCGAGGGTATTCACCAGCTCAATAGTCAGACTTGTCTGACATGAAAATTTTACCTTGCATATTATATAAATTGACTGATTTTATCAAAATTCTAACCACTTATAGTAAAAATACTGAGGCTTCATTCCGTGTATGGCACTCGGTAGATTTCCTTGGTACTGGATTTGGCTTCCAATTTCAATATTTTTGGAAATGAGTACTTCTTTTTGGACAACTTTTGGATTATGGCTTTCCATATTATTTGATTTTAATGCTGCTGATGAGAGGTTACTCCTTGAAACATGTGTACAGCATAACGAAATTTATACTGGGGTCTCACTGTATCACGGTACGTACAGTTTGGGGATTCAAGAAGAAAGGAAAGTTGGTTCTTTCATCTGATCCTATTCTAAATATTTATTTCATATTCTTCATGCATCTTTTTAAGGAAAAAATCTATATCTAAGGTAAATTTATACATTGGAATTTGATGTCTGAAATTATAAGGTCTGCCATTTAATTTCAGTGGAAGAGCACCATTGTATGGCAGTTATGAATTCCATCAATATGAGGGGCGCATTTCGGGACCAAAGTAATTTCTTTCCGGGATAAATTAAATTACTGTATCTTATGATACTTTCTTATGACATAAAGTTCAGACAAAGTGTTTCATAACATTGATTTAATTAAAATATCTTTATTTGAGCATGAAAATCTCAATATTCAAAATTTGGCACAAAAACCATGATTTTAATGCATTTTATACATTTAATTTATTTAATTATTTCAAAGTAATTAATATTCAAATACATTTCTGAATTATCAGACGGATAAGCTGTAAGAATACTTGCCTAACTTTCTCACAAGCACTTCCTACTTACTGGCAGGAATAAAAACCAAAATTATCAGCGAAAATGTATAGATGCGACATATTTCTATTTTAGGCCTTATTTCAAGGAACCCCGAATGTTGCCTCTATTACTTTTAATATTTGTCAGATCACGAGACCATGTTGATATTTGTGACCTACAAACATCAGACAAGTTATGTCCACAACTTGTTAAGTTCTTGAGATAAATAAAAATACTTTTTATCTCGAAGCCATGAAATGGCTGGAGAGATGTTAATATGACAAGAAAAAATCATGTGAGGCTTCAAGCCTGTTAACAGCTCTTAAAAGATGATCTTCGTGCTTCCGATAAAATATAGTGCGCAAGTTTCTTTCAAAATCGTATACATTGTGTTTTTAAGTTAAAACAAAATAAAATGGTATAGTTGGCCACGAGTAAAAGATAAAAAACACAAAATGTACAAATTAAAAAACACATAAAAATGACCAAAAAAATTTTTGTCATTTTTATGTGTTTTTTAATTTGTACATTTTGTGTTTTTTATCTTTTAATCGTGGCCAACAATACCATTTTATTTTGTTTCATAGTTAATTTGTGGCCATCGCACAACATATTTATATTTTTATGTTTTTAAGTTATATTTTTTCACTTTCTTGAGTTGAATACGGTGTTGTTATATTAAATTGAAAACAATATGCATGTTTATCAAATTACTCGTTTTTTTAAATTGCGTCTCGCCCTGAACTGTCGCGCAGTAATTTGTCAAAGATGAAAATAACATTTGTTTACCTGTGACAGTGTATTGCATATATTTATAGCAATGAAATCGACATGCGAAAATCACACAATCCCATATATATTTTCACGTATTACGGAATAACTTAATACATGCAGACATATACAGCAGTTCTTTGGATGACTGGATGACTACGAAGTTTTGCCACGTGTAGATTTTCAGGGCTTTGAGATTCAGCTCCATTGGAGCTTTGATTTAAATAATTTTTATTGGGAGAGGGGGTTGATCATGAATTACCCGCAGTTATCAAACGATGGTATTAATAATTTGTTTCTTCCAAATACATTTGACAGAACTGTTGAGTTTAAGCTACCCGGTATACAACATTGCTCTAATGTTTATTTTTCTAAAAATTACTGGTCGATAGATGACACTATGATTATGTCATAGCGTAAAATAATGGGTACCGCGATACAGTGGAACCCGCAATACAATGGAAACAAGGTATACTGTTTTTATGCAACTTCGGTATTTTTTGTATATTCAGTAGTTGGCAATTTCCTTTTGCATTTCTTGTAGAAACGGTCACTGTTTAATAAATTCTCTAGAACTCATTTCTGGTCTGATTTATATATTTTTATACAGTTAAAACGAGCATCACAAATAGTTTTTTTTGTAATTCTTTATTTTTGAAACTGAAAACATCATGAACATATAAATAGAACACTAAAATATTGACAGTTCATATATCCAAATAAATGTATACATTACAGACAGACAGAAAACAAATATTCTGTATGAATATTACAGTTATGTAATTTATTTATATAAATTAGCTTTCTTTAACTTTGTTTTTGAGTTCATCCACTGAAAAAACCTTCCAAGGGCAACCATTTTTTATTAATAAAATTTCTTTGTGCAGAGGTTAGGAACAGGCTAGATTTCTTTTCAATATACATGTAATATTTCAAAAATTCTATTCCACCTTTTGTGCATGGTAAATTATTTTTTGATCTACATCTGTATAGATAATATTTTAAAATCAAAATAATATTCTGTATTGTACAGTCTTGCTCCCTGTCAGCCCCAATACCAAGAAGTACATTTGTGGCATTTGTGTTCAATGCCACATTGTGTTCTTTAAGAAAACTAACAATTGATAGCCAAAAATTTTTTGTATATCTGTATTCCCAGAAAACATGTTTCAAGGTTTCTGGTGTCTCAAAGCAGAAGGTACACAACTCTGTTTCCTTCAACTCATATTTGTACAACTTAATATTTGTTATAAGTATCCTGTGAAGCAATTTAAATTGGAAATTTTGTAACTGTGTATTTCTTGTTATTACAAAAGGTAACATATAAATTTCATCCCAATTTTTTATCTCATTTATTTCTAAGTCACACAATCCCATATATATTTTCATGTGTTATACGGAATAACTTAATACATGCAGACATATACAGCAGTTCTTTGGATGACTGGATGACTACGAAGTTTTGCCACGTGTAGATTTTCAGGGCTTTGAGATTCAGCTCCATTGGAGCTTTGATTTAAATAATTTTTATTGGGAGAGGGGGTTGATCATGAATTACCCGCAGTTATCAAACGATGGTATTAATAATTTGTTTCTTCCAAATACATTTGACAGAACTGTTGAGTTTAAGCTACCCGGTATACAACATTGCTCTAATGTTTATTTTTCTAAAAATTACTGGTCGATAGATGACACTATGATTATGTCATAGCGTAAAATAATGGGTACCGCGATACAGTGGAACCCGCAATACAATGGAAACAAGGTATACTGTTTTTATGCAACTTCGGTATTTTTTGTATATTCAGTAGTTGGCAATTTCATTTTGCATTTCTTGTAGAAACGGTCACTGTTTGATAAATTCTCTAGAACTCATTTCTGGTTTGATTTATATATTTTTATACAGTTAAAACGAGCATCACAAATAGTTTCTCCCAGTAATTTAGAAATAATTTTATGTTCAAATGTTTTCTTATTGTAATAATTTGAATACAGACTGAAATTTTGACGTCACAAATTATAACAGAATATATAGAAATGTTTACGTTTGAATTTTAAGTTAAGTTTAAATTGTAACAAAAAGAAAAGTACAAAACATAAAATTATTTCTAAATTATCAGGATAAACTATTTCTCATGCTCTTTTTACCAGTATAAAAATTTTAAAAATTGGACAAGAAATAAACATCGACTGTTTTTACAAGAAATGCACATGGAAATTTCACTTTGGGAACTTTAATATGACCACTTACTGTTAATTCCACTTTTTCATAATCTGGAGTCAAATTTCTGAAAGACACTCATCTATATTATTTTTTAATATTTATTTATTATTGATACCATTGAATAAGTGCTCCACAATATACGGAGTAATAACATAACAGAACAGTTTTGTGTTTGCTTGAACTGGTACCTCAAAGTTTGAGAGATGATTACCGTTGAAAATATTGTTTAGGTTACCAGGTTAAGTATTGGGCGCAGGATATTGGGATTTTGCACCTTTCTGACAAGTGTTGGTGATGAAAATCAGAACCTGCAAAGTTTTCCAGTTAAGCTAGTACGAATTTTCTGCAATTTCTTTAAAATTAAACAGGAATATACGGAGGTCTGCATAATTTGCAGAGTTCGCGAAAAGTCTTTTTGGTCTGCCGGTCATGGGACTGGCAAGTTCAGTTTTTCTGTCAGTCCTACAATAGTTTTGCGGGTCCCACTGCAAAATTTGGCTCGTCACCTTGCAAGTGGCGGATACGGGAATGCCCGGTCTATTATGGGTAGTCAGGTTATAATATGGAAAGGCTGACCACAAAACAAACTGTGTGGAGAAATACCAAGCTCCATGTAGTATAAAGACCTCTTGTATATAATTTTTCACTGACTTGGAGTCATATAGAAACCTAAATTTCCTGCCCCTACCCTTTTTTCGTTTTTTTTCCAGTAACAATCAGAAATAGTAGCCCTGGTTGTCCCTTCCACCTTTATAGACCCTTTCACAATAACTGCGGTCCTGAATTTTGCACATGCGCTCATATGCCTTTGAGTGGGTAAATGCAACGTCATAGTATACGTGACGTCTTTATTAATTGTTCTACGACGTCATTTTTGCGGGAACTGTTTTTATTTTCCACTCAAAATCGCAGGACCGCAGTTATCGTGAAAGGGTCTATTTCTTTCTTCTTTGACTTATGCTTTTTTGAATTTATTTAATTATTCACTTCCTGATATAGCTGAAATATTGCTTCACTATACTCTAGCTAATCAATTATCAAAATTAACCATGTTAACATGAAAATATGTCTTTTTGATATTTCTAAGATATGTAGGCAGGGGACTTTTGGGTTCTTGTTTTGCCACTTAATTTAGGTAGCACTTTCACTGACACAAGTTTCTCGTTATGGGTAGCCAACTAGGGAATATCTGGTTAGTTCCGTGGCGCGAGTATCCTTGACACTTAAATAGGCAATTAGAACTTAGTCTTAATTTGTTGTCAACAGCTAAATTAGTTTTTATTTCTTCAAATTTACAATGGCAGGCGTTGCCGGAGTCAGTCAAAGCGTACATACGAACGTAACATCAGTTGTGTTTCATACACGTACCGCGAGTATCTCTTCCATCCCACATTGTCATTCGTTCGAGAAACACCATTCGCGTCTTTTTCCCTTCATGATTCGAATCTTTAGACATTTTAATTCCTCGGTACGTTCCTTTGCAGCCACCAAACGCTTCCCTGGTGTTGCAAACCCGGTACTACGTACTTTACGGCCATATTTTTTGAACTGGTTTATGTTTTAAAATACGTAAACCAGTACCGAATGATACATCTAAAAACCAACGAGACAAAAGTAACCTACAACGACCGTTTTATTTTGCCGGTCATTAGGACCGTCACGAACAATAAATTTGCCGGACCTAGCCGTTTTTTGGCAGTCAGGACCGACAGGACCGACGATTTTCGCGAACTCTGAATTTGTAGGAAGCAGCGATGGGAATCGATGATTCGCCACGGTCAGATCCCTTTTCGAAGTCGGAGATGTTTTTATACGACCGCAAAAAATGAGGTCGTATTATGGTATGGCGCTTTCGTCGTTGTCATCTTTGTCGTCTGTAGACACTTTTGTTTTTGATCAATAACTTGTCTACTACTTTAGTTCAAGTGGATCAATCCAAGGATCATGAACTTAGTTATACAGTAATGAGAAGGCTATGAAACTGGTACCATACCTGTCATCTTTAAGAAATCTCCATGGGGGTTTTGGTGTGTGTCCTGAAATGTAAAATCTTAAAAAGAGGATTATTATTAGGGTCTGATAGTATATTTTGTGCTTTTCTAATACTCTAATGTTTTATAATAATACTCTAATGTGTTTTATAACCACCTCTAGCATGTTTTAGCTATTCTTTGCTTCTTAATTCCATTATATTGCCTTAAATTTCTGGATTTTACTTTTCATTTTTCAAAGCCTCCATGGGGGTTTTCCTCCCATAATGGGGGTTACATGACAGGTATGAATCGTACACAGTCATGACAGTCCATTTTTTCAACCGTGCAAAGCTGATTGTAAACAAAAAACTAGTATTTTTCCATATATTTACAAATAAAGAGACAATCATAACTTAAAATACTGCGTACTTTGTGTTAAAATCTGCCAGGAGGGACAGTTCATTCACTTCACAGCTACATTAACTGCTGAAAAAGTTGTACATGGATCTTAATGATGAAAGCTGAAACATTTTTACGTTGTTAGAGTTAATTTCGTTTTATTATAGCAATCAATTTCTTCAATACACATGATTGAAGTTTGTATTAAATCAAAACATTTTCATTGATTTTTTTTGTCACCTCCAGTTTACATTTGTAAAAATGCACCGTAATTTGGACCTAATGGCTTTAAAAAGTAGTTCACAGAATTTCACAAAATTGACTGGCATATATATATATATATGGAAGTTAGTAGCCTAGTTGCAATTGTATATTCTACTAGCCCAGTCCTACATGTCCTACATCATGTACATGTCTAATAATAAATGTCAGAAATTTTGGTAGCCAGCTTGGCTACTGGTTCAAAATTTTCAGTAGCCCAGGCAGTGTGGCTACCGGGCCACTGGGTAGGTTCATCCCTGCATGTTTTCCCCAAGGGGGAGGGGGTTGCGTCTTTCTAGAATATAATCACAGGGATGGCTCTGGCTTCTGAATATCTGTCGCCAGAAAAATCGCCAACTTGTATTTTTTGTTGCCAATTACAAAAATGTGTCGCCAATTAGGAAGTATTCAATTGGTTTTCTAGGTTGGACGATAGACTTTTGTGTTCTTTCTTCCACACTAAAAGAATAGTTCTATTTTGTATTCTTTTGTTTTGATGGCACAAATTNTTGGCTACTGGTTCAAAATTTTCAGTAGCCCAGGCAGTGTGGCTACCGGGCCACTGGGTAGGTTCATCCCTGCATGTTTTCCCCAAGGGGGAGGGGGTTGCGTCTTTCTAAAATATAATCATATGCTGGTACACTTAAATTTATCCAAATATCATCAAATACATGTAATTTATCAATTATTTTTCATTAGAGGTAACCATCAAAAAAGAAAAAAATCTGAAAGATATTAGCAAAAAACAAGAAAAAAGACATGGGGATGCTACATAAGATTGAACACTTTAAGTAAAAGAAATACAACGTCAAAGGTTCTACACATTATCCAATTTGAGCAAAATACAAAGAACTTGAAAACTATCACTGAAATGAACTGTAGTGAACATGATTAAAGAAGGTATTGAAGGGTGCATGGACTACTATTTGTACATACATTTGTGACATACTGAATTATTCTCAGATCAAAGTATCATTTATCATGTTTATGAATTAAAGATTCTATTCTAAATACAATGAAATATGATAGAATTGGAACTAGATAAATTAAAATCTGATGAATATATATTTTAAGAGAACTTTTTACAGAAATTTAAACCAGAGACATCATGCCTGGGAAACTCGATGATCTCAACTGAATTTTACTTCCAGGAAGTTTAATACAAAGTGACGCCCTGTTTTTAGCTCACCTGACCCAAAGGGTCAGTGTGAGCTATTGCCATCACTTGGCATCCGTTGTCCATCGTCCATCCGTTAAACTTTTCACATTTTCATCTTCTCCTCTGAAACTACTGAAGCAAATTCAACCAAACTTTACAGGAATGATGTATGGAAGGTCCTTTACAAAGATTGCTCATTTCGTTCCGATCCGACAAAAAACATGGCCGCCAGCGCGGAACTTAGGTTAAACATTGGCCCCTATGGGAAAAATCCCATTTTCATCTTCTGCTCTGAAACCACTGAAGCAAATTCAACCAAACTTTACAGGAATGATGTACTAAAGGTCCTTAACATTGATTGCTTATTTCTTTCCGATCTGACTGACAAAAAACATGGCTGCCAGCACGGAACATGGTTTAACATTGGACCTATGGGAAAATCACATTTTCATCTTCTGCTCTGAAACAGCTGAAGCAAATTCAACCAAACTTTACAGGAATGATGAATGGAAGGTTCTTTACAATGTTTGCTCATTTTGTTCCGATCCGATAAAAAACGTCATGGCCGCCAGCGCAGAACTTAGGTTTACCATTGGACCCTATGGGAAAAATCACATTTTGATCTTCTGCTCTGAAACCACTGAAGCAAATTCAACCAAACTTTACAGGAATGATGTA
>MJUU01019401.1:0-12339 GCA_002080025.1 Modiolus philippinarum
GCTGCATATCAATGGTCTAACAGTACATTACAAGTAGTATTAGCACGAGATAAAACATTTTGGATGATGCCTACTGTATAACAATGGTAAAACAGTACATTACAGGTAGGATTGATATGGTATAAAACGTTTTGGATAACAGTATAATACAGGTAGTATTGACCCGGGATAAAACTCTTTGTATGATGCAGGCTGCATAACAATGGTCTAACACAACATTACAGGTAGTATTGACCCGGGATAAAACGTTTTGAATGATGCACACTGTATAATAATGGTCTAACAGTACATTTCAGGTAGTATTGACCCGGGATTAAACATTTTGTAGGATGCAGACTGTGTAACAATGGTCTACCAGTACATAACAAGTAGTATTGAACCGGGATAAAACGTTTTGTATGATGCAGACTCTACAAAAATGGCCTACCAGTATATTACCAGCAGTATCATCCGGGATAAAACGTTTTGTATGATGCAGACTGTATACCAATTGTCTGCCAGTACATAACAGGTAGTATTGACCCGGGATAAAACGTGTTGTATGATGCTGACTGTATAACAATGGTCTAACAGTACATTACAGGAAGTATTGACCCGGGATAAAACATTTTGTATGATGCAGACTGTGTAACAATGGTCTACCAGTACACAATAGGTAGTATTGACCGAGATTGAACGTTCTGTATGATGCAAACTGTATAACAATGGTCTAACAGTATATAACAGGTAGTATTCACCCTTGATAAAACGTTTTGTATGATGCAGACTGTATAACCATGGCGTAACAGTACATTACAGGTAGTATTGACTTTTATATGATGCAAACGGTATAACAATGGTGTAACAGTACATTACAGGTAGTATTGACCCGGGATAAAACGCTTTGTATGATGCAGGCTGCATAACAATGGTCTAACAGTACATTACAAGTAGTATTAGCACGTGATAAAACGTTTTGGATGATGCCTACTGTATAACAATGGTCAAAGAGTACATTACAGGTAGGATTGTTATTGTATAAAACGTTTTGGATAACAGTTTATTACAGGTAGTATTGACCCGGGATAAAACGCTTTGTATGATGGTATGATGCAGACTCTATAACTATGGTCTGCCAGTACATAACAGGTAGTATTGACCCGGGATAAAATGTTTTGGATGATGCAGACTGTATAGCAATGGTCTAACAGTACATTAAAGGTAGTATTGACCCGGGATAAAACGTTTTGTATCATGCAGACTGTATAACAATAATTTACCAGTATCAAACAGGTAATATTGACCTGGGATAAAACGTTTTGTATGATGCAGACTGTACAACAATGGTCTACCAGTATATTACATGCAGTATGATCCGTGATAAAATGTTTTGCATGATGCAGACTGTATAACAATGGTCTAACAGTACATTAGAGGTAGTATTGACCCGGGAGAGAACTTTTTGCATGATGCAGACTGTATAACAATGGTCTGAGAGTACATAACAGGTAGTATTGACACGGGATAAAACGTTTTGTATGATGCAGACTATATAACAATGGTGTACCAGTGCATAACAGGTAGTATTGACCCGGGATAAAACGTTTTGTAGGATGCAGACTGTATAACAATGGTCTGTAGGTCCTTAACAGGTAGTATTGACCCGGGATAAAACGTTTTCTATAATGCTGACTGTATTAAAATGGTCTAACAGTACATTACAGGTATTATTGACCCCTGATAAAACGTTTTGTATGATGCTGACTGGATAGCAATGATCTAACAAAACATTACAGGTAGTATTGACCCGGGATAAAACAATTTATATGATGCAGACTGTAAACCAATGGTCTAACAGTACATTACAGGTAGTATTGACCCGGGATAAAACATTTTGTATGATGCAGTTTGTATAACAATGGTCTGCCGTCCATAACAGGTAGTACTGACCCGGGATAAAACGTTCTCTGCGATGCAAACTGTATAACAATGTCCTAACAGTACATTAAAGGCAGTATTGACCCTAGATAAAACACTTTGTTTGATGCAGACTGGATAACAAGGGTCTAATTGTACATTAAAGGTAGCATTGACCCGGGAAAAAACGTTTTGTATGATGCAGAGTGTATAACAATGGTCTAACAGTATATTACAAGCAGTATTGATGCGGGATAAAACCTTTTGTATGATGCAGACTGTGTAACAATAATCTAACAGTACAAAACATGTAGTATTCACCTTTGATAAAACGCTTTGTATGATGCAGACTATATAACAATGGTCTAGGAGTACATTACAAGTAGTATGGAACCGAGATAAAACGATTTGTATGATGCAGACTGTATAACAATGGTCTGCCAGTACCTAACAGGTAGTATTGACCCGGGATAAAACGTTTTGTATGATGCAGACTGTATAGCAATGGTCTAACAGTACATTAAAGGTAGTATTGACCCGGAATAAAACGTTTTGTATGATGTATGATGCAGAATGTACAAAAATGGTCTACCAGTATATTACATGCAGTATGACCCGTGATAAATTGTTTTGTATGATGCAGACTGTATAACAATGGTCTACCAGTACATTACAGGTAGTATTGACCCTTGATAAAACATTTTGCATGATGCAGACTGTATAACAATGGTTTACCAGTACATAACCGGTAGTCTTGACACGGGATGAAACGTTTTGTATGATGCAGACTATATAACAATTGTCTGCAGGTCCTTAACAGGTAGTATTGACCCGGGATAAAACGTTTTCTATGATGCAGACTGCATAACAATGGTCTAACAGTACATTAAAGTAGTATTGACCCGGGATAACACGCTTTGAATGATGCAAACTGTATAAGAATAGTCTACTAGTACAACACAGGTAGTATTGACCTGTGATAAAACGTTTTGTATAATCCTGACTGTATAACAATGGTCTAACAAAACAATACAGGCAGTATTGACCCGGGATAAAACGTTTTGTATGATACAGACTGTATAACAATGGTCTGCAGGTCCTTAACAGGTAGTATTGACCCGGGATAAAATGTTTTCTATGATGCAGACTGCATAACAATGGTCTAACAGTACATTAAAGGTAGTATTGACCCGGGATAACACGCTTTTTATGATGCATACTGTATAACAATAGTCTACTAGTACAACACAGGTGGTATTGACCTGGGATAAGACGTTTTGTATAATCCTGACTGTATAACAATGGTCTAACAAAACAATACAGGTAGTATTGACCCGGGATAAAACAATTTATATGACGCAGACTGTATAACAATAGTCTAACAGTACATTACAGGTAGTATTGACCCAGGATAAAACATTTTGCAGGATGCAGACTGTATAACGATGGTCTACCAGTACATAAGAGGTAGTATTGACACGGGATAAACTTTTTGTATGATGCACACTATATAACAATGGTCTACCAGTGCATAACAGGTAGTACTGAACCGGAATAAAACGTTTTGTATGATGCAGATTGTATACCAATGGCCTAACAGTACATCAAAGGCAGTATTGACCCCGGATAAAACGTTTTGTATGATGCAGACTGTATGACAATAGTCTACCAGTACAAAACAGGTAGTATTGACCCGGGATAAAACGTTTTGCATGATGCAGACTGTATAAAAATGGTCTAACTGTATATTGAAGATAGTATTGACCCGGGATAAAACGTTTTGTATGATGCAGACTATATAACAATGGTCTGCCAGTACATAACAGGTAGAGTTGCCCCTGGATAAAACGATTTGTATGATGCAGAGTGTATAACAATAGCCTAATTGTACATTAAAGGTAGCATTGACCCGTTATAAAACGTTTTGCATGATGAAGAGTGTATAACAATGGTCTAACTGTATATTACAAGCAGTTTTGACCCGGGATAAACCATTTTGTCTGATTCAGACTGTATAACAATGGTCTAACAGTACATTGCATTTAGTATTCACCTTTGATAAAACGCTTTGTATGGTGCAGACTATAAAACAATGGTCTAAGAGTACATAACAAGTAGTATTGACACGGGATACAGCGATGGAAACGTTCAACATTTTCTACCACACGCACACGATTCACACGATGAACGCACACGGTTCACACGTTGAGCGGACACGATTCGCACGATGAATGATACAGAAAGTTCTCAATCGTGTATGGTGTACCGTGTATCGTGTACCGTGTAACGTGCACCGTGTGGGTTAAAAAATCTTATATATTTTCATGAAACGAACTCGAAATGAAAAATATCAGCGTGCAATAAAAGTCGAGATATTTTAATTTCACAACATAAATATAATGGTTATTTACAATGTGATACATAAAGATAAAACCAATGTAAATTTTGACAAAAGAAAATACTAGTAGTCGGTTTTCCATATAAAATATCGGTTACAAACTTTCTCCCGGGAACTGTCTCCACTTTTGCCGTAACAGTATCAGAGAAGGGCCGAAAAAAATGATGTAATTTTGTCAGAAAAATAAATAAATCATAAATAAACAATGTGTAATCAAAAAATAATTTACGTCAAATAAAAAAGTCCTGATATAAATACCGTAGTAATGAACCAAACAAAAGATACATTACTTTTAAATTAGATTTCCACATACTAAAATTTTCTTATAATTTCAACATAAATAAATAAGAAAGGGCACATTTTCTATATTTAATTTCATACCAGTGTCCACAATACTAAAACTTGCTATAATTAAACCATAAATATAAAAGAAAGGGCACATATTTCTCTGTTTTATATTATGCTGGTGTCCGCAATGCTAAAACTTGATATAATTTAACCATAAATATAAAAGAAAGGGCACTTTTTCTCTTTTTCATATTATACCGGTGACTGCAATACTATAACTTGATAGAATTTAACCATAAATATAAAAGAAATGGCATTTTTTCTCTATTTTATATTATACTGGTGTCCGCAATACTAAAACTTGATAAAATGTAACCATAAATATAAAAGAAAGGGCACTTTTTCTTTTTTTCATATTATACCGGTGTCTGCAATACTAAAACTTCATTCATTCATTCATATCTTTAATTCCTCAATCATAGAGATTACATGAATATTTACATATAATTATAACATATTTACACAAATACCAACAAACAAGTTACATACACAAAGAAAAAAAATACATATAAAGTTAATTGGATATAAAAGTGTATACGAAATACGAAATATAATATAGATCATTTGGCTGGCTCTATCACGTATATCAGCACAACTGCCTTTCTAGCCTGCTATATTCATCACAACACTTGGTTACATGAATGTAATTCAGTTGTATAAACATATCAATGTCAATCCCAATAGTTGACACCGATCTACTCAAAAGTACTTGGTACAGCATTTCTTCATCATACTCGGACAACTCTTCAAACAAGTTCAGATCAAAATGCTCAATAATCATATCCCACCATATATCTTGTAATTGTTTAGTTCCAGTGCATGTACAACAGGCGTGAGAATAAACGTCAAAAAATTGTCTATTGCATATACCACATTGCATGGGTGTGGTGTTAGGAATGTCTGTAATTAATTTCAGGATAAAATAAAAATTTCTGACGTCATTGGCAGATCTTTGGGGTTTTAAATATGGTATAATATCAACAGTTTTGTGAATATTTCGAAACCGCACAGTCTACATCAGTATTTATACGAGAATGCCATGCATTACACTGATATTCGGTGACTGCAATATTCACAACAGTTCTCCATAATTCTTTACTAGGAAATACCCCATCTACTTAAAAGTCTAAAAGATAGTGATGAAGTTCATATTTGGTCAAAATATTTAAAATGTCTGGTATAAATCCATACTGAATTTGAGTATTGCCACATAAGTATGAAAAAAGTCTGGTTAGGAAAATTTTCTTTGTTAGGACACTTTCATCAAAGGAACATATTTTCTGAAGAAAATACAATTTTTTCTTTTCGATTACTGATATAATAGGATGTAGACCTATAATGCTTTGGCACATGTCTGATCTGGTAGTAGTCCGTAGGTCTAACATATTTTTGACAATAAAATGTTGAAATCTGTCAAGAATTCCTATGTCTGTCGATTTTAAGCTGCACCATACTTCACACCCATACAAAACACATGGGAGGACCACTGATTTATATAAACGGACAAAAACACTGGGATTCACCAGTTTTGATTTGATAGAGCTCAAGGAAAAGTATGCATTACGTCCTTTCCTACACATTGATGTAGTTCTATTTACAGATTTAAAATTAGCATGCATCTCTATGCCAAGATGAACGTACTCATCCTTCACTGGAATAACCTCATTATCTATAACCCAAAGGAATGAAATTTCATTTTCACGAAAACGTAACGAAAACGGAATCACAGCTGATTTACAAGCATTAAATTGGAACCGCCATCTATGAGCAAAACTCGTACAGATATCTAAAATACGCTGAAGACCTCTAGGTGTTGTGCTGATACACGAGATATCGTCAGCCAAAGCAGGGCAACAACTAGTTACAGAAAATACACCTGTTTTTTCATTACAAAGTTCAACTTCTTCTAACAGATCATTAATATACACTAAATATAACAGACCAGATAGCACACCCCCTTGTCTAACACCCCCCGAACAGCAGGGATTTCAGAAGTGGTTGAGTTGTTTATCTGCATTTTTTCTCTATTTTATATTATACCAGTGTCCGCAATACTATAGCTTTATAGAATTTAACCATAAATATAAAAGATAGGGCACCTTTTCTCTATTTTGTATTAAACCGGTGTCCGCATTACTATAACTTGATAGAATTCAACCATAAATATAAAAGATACGGCACTTTTTTCTCTATTTCATATCACACTGGTGTCCACAATACTAAAACGTGATAGAATTTAACCATAAATATAAAAGAGAGGGCACTTTTTTTCTATTTCATATTAAACCGGTGCTTGCAATAATAAAACTGGACAGAATTTAACCATAAGCATAAAAGATAGGGCACCTTTTCTCTATTTTATATTATACAGGTGTCCACAATACTATAACTTGATAGAATTTAACCATAAATATAAAAGATAGAGCATTTTATTCTCTATTTTTTTATATTCTACCGGTGTCCGCAATACTAAAACTTGATAGAATTTAACCATAGATATAAAAGAAGGGCACTTTTTCTCTATTTTATATTATACAGGTGTCCACAATAGTATAACTTGATAGAATTTAAACATAAATATAAAAGATAGAGCATTTCATATTATACCGGTGTCTGCAATACTAAAACTTGATAGAATTTAACCATAGATATAAAAGATAGGGCATTTTTTCTCTATTTTATAATATACAGGTGTCCACAATACTATAACTTGATAGAATTTAACCATAAATATAAAAGATACAGCATTTTATTCTCTATTTAATATTCTACCGGTGTACGCAATACTAAAACTTGATAGAATTTAACCATAGATATAAAAGATAGGGCACCTTTTCTCTATTTCATATTATACTGGTGTCTGCAATACTATAACTTCATTGATCAATATGTCTTTTAAAGACACTTAAAGCATTTATCCCATAACATTGAAGATGTGGAGACATAGAAAGTTGACCATTATGTCTATAAAACACTTAAAGGATTTATCCCATGACATTGAAGATGTGGAGACATAGAAAGATGACCATTATGTCTATTAAAGACACTTAAAGGATTTATCCAATACCATTGAAGATGTGGAGACATAGAAAGATGACCATTATGTCTATTAAAGACACTTAAAGGTTTATCCCATGACATTGAAGATGTGCAGACATAGAAAGATGACCATTATATCTATTAAAGACACTTTAAGGATTTATCCAATAACATTGAAGATGTGGAGACATAAAAAAATCATCATTATGTCTATTAAAGACACTTAAAGGATTTATCCCATAACATTAGAGATGTGTAGCCTTAGAAAGATAAAAATTTTGTCTATTAAAAAGACGCAAAGGATTTATCCCATAACACTGAAGATGTGGAGACATAAAAAGATGACCAGTATGTCTATTAAAGACACTTTAAGGATTTATCCCATAACATTGAAGATGTGGAGACATAGAAAGACGACCATTATGGTTATTAAAGAAACTTAAAGGATTTATCCCATAACATTGAAGATCTGGAGACATAGAAAGATGACCATTATGTCTATTAAAAACACTTAAAGGATTTATCCCATTACATTGAAGATCTGGAGACATAGAAAGATGACCATTTTGTCTATTAAAGACACTTAAAGCATTTATCCCATGACATTGAAGATGTGGAGACATAGAAAGATGACCATTATGTGTATTTAAGACACTTAAAGAAATTATCCCATAACATTAGAGATGTGTAGCCTTAGAAAGATAAAAATTTTGTCTATTAAAAAGACGCAAAGGATTTATCCCATAACATTGAAGATATGGAGACATAGAAAGATGACCAGAATGTCTATTAAAAACACTTAAAGGATTTATCCCATGACATTGAAGATGTGGAGACATAGAAAGATGACCATTATGTCTATTAAAGACACTTAAAGGATTTATCCCATAACATTGAAGATGTGGAGAAATAAAAAGATGACCAGTATGTCTACTAAAGACACTTAAAGGATTTATCCCATAACATTGAAGATGTGCAGACATAGAAAGATGATCATTATGTCTATTAAAAACACNATGACCATTATGTCTATTAAAGACACTTAAAAGATTTATCCCATAACATTGAAGATGTGGAGACATAGAAAGATGACCATTATGTCTATTAAAGACACTTAAAGAATTTATCCCATAACATTGAAGATGTGGAGACATAGAAAGATGATCATTATGTCTATTAAAAACACTTAATGGATTTATCCCATAACATTGAAGATGTGGAGACATAAAAAGATTACCAGTATGTCTATTAAAGACACTTTAAGGATTTATCCCATAATATTAGAGATGTGTAGCCTTAGAAAGATGAACATTTTGTCTATTAAAAAGACTTAAAAGATTTATCCCATAACATTGAAGATGCGGAGACATAGAAAGATGACCATTATGTCTATTAAAGACACTTAAAGGATTTATCCCTTAACATTGAAGATTTGGAGACATAAAAAATGACCATTATGTCTATTAAAGACACTAAAAGGATTTATCCCATGACATTGAAGATTTGGAGACGTAGAAAGATGACCATCATGTCTATTGAAGACACTTAAAGGATTTATCCCATAACATTGAAGATATTGAGACATAGAAAGTTGACCATTATATCTATTAAAAACACTTAAAGGATTTATCCCATGACATTGAAGATGTGGAGACATAGAAAGATGACCATTATGTCTATTAAAGACACTTAAAGGATTTATCCCATAACATTGAAGATGTGGAGACATAGAAAGATCACCATTATGTCTATTAAAGACACTTAAAGGTGTTGTCCCATGACATTGAAGATGCGGAGACACAGAAAGATGACCATTATATCTATTAAAGGCACTTAAAGGATTTATCCCATAACATTGAAGATGTGCAGACATAAAAAGATGACCAGTATGTCTATTTAAGACACTTAAAGGATTTATTCCATAATATTAGAGATGTGTAGCCTTAGAAAGATAAAAATTTTATCTATTAGAAAGACTCAAAGGATTTTTCCCATAACATTGAAGATGTGGAGACATAGAAAGATGACAAATATGTTTATTAAAGACTCTTAAAGGATTTATCCCATAACATTGAAGATGTGGAGATATAGAAAGATGACCATTATGTTTATTGAGACACTTAAAGGATTTATCCAATGACATTGAAGATGTCGAGACATAGAAAGATGACAATTATGTCTATTAAAGACACTTAAAGGATTTATCCCATAACATTGAAGATGTGGAGACAGAAAGATGATCATTATGTCTATTAAAGACACTTAAAGTATTTTTCCCATAAAATTGAAGATGTGGAGACATAGAAAGATGAACATGATATCTGCTAACACTTAAAGGATTTATCCCATAACATTGAAGATGTGGGGACATAGAAAGATGACCATTATCTCTATTAAAGACACTTAAAGGATTTATCCTATAACATTGAAGATGTGGAGACATAGAAAGATGACCACCATGTCTATTAAAGACACTTAAAGGATTTATCCCATAATATTGAAGATGTTGAGACATAGAAAGATGACCATTATGTCTATTAAAGGCACTTAAAGGATTTATCCCATAACATTGAAGATGTGGAGACATAGAAAGATGACCATTATGTCTATTAAAGGATTTACCCCATAACATTGAAAATGTGGAGACATAAAAAGATCACCATTATGTCTATTAAAGACACTTAAAGAATTTATCCCATAACATTGAAGATGTGGAGACATAGAAAGATGACCATTATGTCTATTAAAGACACTTATAGGATTTATCCCATGACATTGAAGATGTGGAGATTCATCCACTTGTTACAAGGTTTATGCGAGGAGTATTCGTAAAAAGACCGTCTTTGCCAAAATATTCTAATTCATGGGACGTGTCGATAGTATTGAATTATTTGAAAACACTTATTCCATTTACCTGCATATCATTGAAACATTTAACATTTAAAACTGTCATGCTGCTGTCGTTGTTAACAGGACAAAGAGGTCAAACGTTACATCTTATGGATATAAAATTTATTCATATAACAAACAATTATATTAGAATTCATATATCTGACTTGTTAAAAACGTCTAGACCTGGTAAAAATTTGCCCCCAATCTTTCTGAAAGATGACCATTATGTCTAATAAATGATTTATCCCATAAAATTGAAGATGTGGAGACATAGAAAGATGACCATTGTGTCTATTAAAGACACTGAAAGGATTTATCTCATAGCATTGAAGATGTGGAGACATAAAAAGATGACTATTATATCTATTAAAGACACTTAAAGGATATATCCTATAACATTGGAGATGTGTAGCCATAGAAAGTTGACTATTTTGTTTTCTACAGACACTAAAATGATTTCTCCCATAACATTGAAGATGTGGAAACATAGAAAGATGACCACTATGTCTATTAAAGACACTTAAAGGGTTTATCCCATAACATTGAAGACGTGGAGACATAGAAAGATGATCATTATGTCTATTAAAGACACTTAAAGGATTTATCCCATTACATTGAAGATCTGGAGACATAGAAATATGACCAGTATGTCTATTAAAGACACTTAAAGGATTTATCCCATGACATTGAAGATGTGGAGACATAGAAAGATGACCAGTATGTCTATTAAAGACACTTAAAGGATTAATCCCATAATATTGAAGATGTGGAGACACAGAAAGATGACCTTTATGTCTATTAAAGACACTTAAAGAATTTTTCCCATGACATTGAAGATGTGGAGGCATAGAAAGATGACCATTATGTCTATTAAAGACACTTAAAGGATTTATCCCATGACATTGAAGATGTGGAGACATAGAAAGATGACCATTATGTCTATTTAAGACACTTAAAGGATCTATCCCATCACATTGAAAATGTGGAGACATAGAAAGTTGACCATTATGTCTATTACAAACTCTTTAAGGACTTATCCCATGACATTGAAGATGTGGAGACATAGAAAGATGGCCATTATGTCTATTGAAGATACTTAAAGGATTTATCCCATAACATTGAAGATGTGGAGACATAGAAAGATGACCATTATGTCTATTAAAGACACTTAAAGGATTTATCCCAGACATTGAAGATGTGGAGACATAGAAAGATGACCATTATATCTATTAAAGACACTAAAAGGATTTATCCCATAACATTGCAGATGTGGAGACATAGACAGATGACCATTATGTCTACTAAAAACACTTAAAGGATTTATCCGATAACATTGAAGATGTGGAGACATAAAAAGATGACCAGTATGTCTATTAAAGACACTTAAAGGATTTATCCCATAACATTAGAGATGTAAAGCTTTAGAAAGATAAAAATTTTGTCTATTAAAAAGACTCAAAGGATTTATCCCATAACATTGAAGATGTGGAGACATAGAAAGATGACCATTATGTTTATTGAGACACTTAAAGGATTTATCCCACGACATTGAAGATGTGGAGACATAGAAAGATGACCATTATGACTATTAAAGACACTTAAAGGATTTTTCCCATAACATTGAAGATGTGAAGACATAGAAAAATGACCATTATGTCTATGAAAGACACTTAAAGGATTTTTCCCAAAACATTGAAGATGTGGAGACATAGAAAGATCACCATTATGTCTATTAAAGACACTTTAAGGATTTATCCCATGACATT
>MJUU01019405.1:25388-38571 GCA_002080025.1 Modiolus philippinarum
GGTGAATTTAGTTTATGAATTTAGATGATCTTTTGTTGAGAAGATGTTTCTGCTAATTACAATGACAAAACTGACTCATGTGATGACTTGAATTGCAGTTCATCAATATAATGTTTTTTTTAATATTTGTTTCTGTGGATCGCCATGGATTTGACCAAACTATTAGTTTTTTTCGAACTATAAGGGGTCAAGGAGGCAAAGATTTTGATTTTGTTCAAAATTAGATTTGTTTCTTTGAATTCCCCTACACATTTATAATCATTCAGTGGTTTGTAACTCTTATCATTTTCGAGTAAAGGGGTTGAAAGCACTAAAATTGTAGGTTTTCTCAACTATTTTTAAGGACAACCGTTCATCGTGTAAGTCCACGCCACTGGTAAACGCTCAAATTATATAATGAATTTTATTTTATTTTTAACATGTTGCCGTCTGATCAGCACAACTGAGCCTGATCATTAGTAGTTACATTATAAAACCGCGATAAAATTTAGTATTGCATTCCAAAATCCCAAGGCGATGCGACCATCAAATCTCAAAAAGATGCCATAAAATTTGAAAAATATAATATAAGTTATATCCTAAATTTAAATAAATTTTTGAATATTGGCATATATTGTCATTTTTCCTACTGAACGGATTTCATGCAGTGTGAAGAATCACAGAGCTACACTTGTACATGGTTATTATAGCCACAATTTCGTTACAGCTTTTCATTCAAATCAAAATAGAATTTTAAATGTAACTATTTTTCTTAAAGATTAATGTATTTTACTATCAATATTTATTTGTAATTTTCAATCAGTTTCAACTGTTTATATTCTTTCAGGTCAGAACGTGAAAAATATTACAAACATAAATTAAATACTAAGCATAATCCCAACAAGCATCTTTCCATTATAATAAATGCAAAGGACCAGGCAAAAACATGCCTCCCACATTTTGCCGGAAAGCCAAAGGTAGTAGATGGGTTGTTATGGCGCATGAAATGTCATTTACTGGCAGCAAAAGTATATGGTATTAGGACTTTTGGTTTCTTTGACATTTTTAAATGGCCACATGGAAGCAGTATGACTGTAACTATCATTATTAATTGCTACTAACATTGAAAGAATTAGCAGAAGTACTATATCCCCAGATGGATAACTGCTGGAAAGAGAACAAGAACAGTTATTTCAGTTAATAAGTTAAATTTTTTATTCATAATAAATGCACAATTATACCCCAAAGGTGCTGAAGGTTTATATACAAATGTAATTAAACAAAAGCAAGAGAGTAACCTTGATATATATTTTTTTATTGTCAAGAATACCGCTTATGTGCACGCTAGGGACCTTCTTGATCTCGCTACGAGGGGGTGAACACTGTTCAGCTCTTGTTAAAGACCCTCATGCGACACCAAGATGCAGGTAGGAATAAAAGCTGGGATTTACGGGACGCGTAAAACACGTGTCTGGTACGCAAAAATAAATTTCAGTACACACATTTTATTATAATATGCCTCCGACGGGACGCAACATAATTGATGTACAAAAACTTTTTGTACATGTAGATGTGGCACCAAATTGTGTAGAAACGCGAATATGCTCAATACCAATGAAAGAGTATTATTTTAAATTCAAAGTCAAGAGAGACGATCTAAACAATTCGTTTCTATGTCGGGAATCCATCGGATGTCATCATTATTAGTCAAACAAATGCATGTACGCGCACATGCTCTCAGAACAAGAATATTAACGACGTCCGGAAAACAGTGAGATCGAAAAAGCATTTGAAAGATTGAAAAAGGGGAAGTCGAAATAACGATAGTTCCACATTGACCGGATTGATTGACGGCATCATGACTTGTGACATTTCTGTTCGAGCTGGGGTAAATACAGAACCAGAACACACCACAAACTTGCTATTTTTGAAACTTTCAAATAAGCAACAAGATTCAATGTGTCTTTGTTCTTAACTAGAATTCACTCGGCATCAAAATTGGTATTCAGCGACTCCGGCTAGAGCTGTCGTGCGCGTCTCCAGATGGTAGTTAAGGAAATGCCCTGTCTTTGCGGGGTTGCAAATCATGTTACTGAAAGCCTAGCCACGAACCATTGTAGCCAAGCAGTGCAAAGATACGACACGGCCAATTCAGAATCAAGACCCATTCTTTCTTCTCCTTTTTTTTGTTCAAGTGCAGACTAGCTCGGAATCGTGCATAGTATGTTTAATTTCCTGCCCCTACCCATTTCTATGTATGGAAAAAAGGAAGAAATGGGTAGGGGCAGCAAATTTATTCATGTTATTCCTCCACTAAAAACTCGTTACCGTTTTTGGCCATTCCACCTGTATTACTTTTCTGTATGGAATCTTCTGAATTTATTAACTGGCATTCGTCCTGATATAGCATAAATATTGCCTACTGAACGTAAAATAAAAACTAATTAAAAATCATGTGAACTACTGGGACCCACATTTATTTTAGAAGGACCCGGGAAAACTAATATGGCGGGTCTCTGAGACCCAACCTGACAGAAGGGAAGGTAAATCCCTGTAAAAGCCCTCTCTTTGATAAGCTTGAGTTTTTGTATGTATTGTATGCGTTTTTGTTACACGCACATTCACTCCATATCCTTCCTTTTTCTAACAATTATTAATATCAGAAAAATAGTAATGGTGGATTACATGATACCCCGCCACGTTTCACAAAATTTCTACGTTAAAAGGGCAGAACTCCACAACGATATGTACCTCTAAACCAAAAATTATACTTGGCCTGTGTTTTGTGGTAAACAATTTACATACAATCTTTGAAGACAGTATGTTATTTCATTCACAAGTTATGAGTACAAAACCATAAAATTTGCAAAATTTCAAAGTTTTAAGGGGCATAACTCCAGAACCCCTTGGACTTCGGAACCCAAAATTAAACTTGACCTGAGTTTTGTGCTAAACAATTTACATACTAAGTTTCAAGACCTTGTGTTATTTCGTTCACAAGTTATCAGTCGGAAACCCTAAAATTCGCAAAATTTCAAAGTTTAAAGGGGCATAACTCCAGAAACCCTTGGACCTCGGAACCCAAAATCTAAGTTGACCTGAGTTTTGTGGTTAACAACTTACATACCAAGTTTGAAGACCCTGTATTATTTCGTTCAAAAGTTATCAGTCGGAAACCCTAAAATTCGCAAAATTTCAATGTTTCAAGGGGCATAACTCTAGAACCCCTTAGACCTCTGAACCCAATATCGAACTTCACCTGAGTTTTTTGGTAATAAACAATTTGCATACCAAGTTTGAAGGCCTTGTGTTATTTCGTTCACAAGTTATCAGTCGGAAACCTTCGGGGGACGGACGGACAGACAGACAGACAGACGGACACACGACTGAGGGTATCACATAATACCTCGCCACTTCGTGTGGCGGGGTATAAAAATGATATACTCTCCTCAGTGACCATGACATTTTCATGAATGAAACGGTAAACTAAATTATGTTGGTACATGTCAGACATAGAATCCATTTATTTAAATTCTCATTAGAATTTAAATTTTGTTATATTTTTTAAATGTTTTCTAAAAATTCCCTCCTTGGATTAATATTTTGTTTACAATTAGCAAGATGATCTCAAGAGCCGGTAGTGCTCAGCTGAAACTTGATGCTTAAATGTTTTCCATTGACAGCTATATTTGATACGAAACAAACTATCAGATGCAATTTTGGAATAGGCAGGCCTATTAAAGGACCATCTTGATATAGGACCATGACCTGTCAGATACTATTTTAAATGGGCCCTAAAAGAAGATCATTGTGACCAAGGTTGGTTTCTATTGGCAAAATAATATTTAGACTGATCTATGTATTTCCCCATAGGGTCAAATATTAAATGGAGGTCTACTTGGATAGGGCTTTGGCCTCACAGACACAATTTGTTAAAAAAGGCACATCTAAGGAAAAAGTTTGATTCCAAGTTGACAGGTAGATTCGGTGAAGATCTTTGAATGTGTCTACATACATTGAGTCCAATGTTAAACAATGTTCCCCGCGGCCATCTTAAAAATGAACCTGATCTATGATCATGATGATGGACACAATTTTGAACAGGTCCATCCAATGATCATTGTTACCAAGTTTGGTTCCTGTCAAAATTATGTCCTACAGTTCCGCAGTACATCCAAGTTGACCAAATTTATCCCCATAGTCAAGTCCAGTTGATCCACTTTTAGGTAAAAGGTAAAAAAAAGATAATAAGAGATGAAGACAAAAACTTTAGTTTAAAAAAGACAGGATGTAAAACAGTTTATAGTATGATTTCACACTGTTAGTGCTTAAGTTTTTTGTGTTGTATATGTAGTGGTTGTGTGTTTTGTGGATATGTAGTGTCTTTGGTCTTCCGTCTTCTGGTGTTCTTGATTTTGCCTTGTCTCTGGACTTATGTAATCTTGTGCTTTGTTCCTTCGGTATTCTACTGCCGTTGTTTTCATTGCGTTTCAATAAGATTACAAACAGTATGGTATACTTGCAAAAAAAGTTTCAGATATGTGAACTCAATTAAAGTTTATCTGTGCTAACTGAATAAAAACAAGTCTTGAATTGCTATTTTCGGTATTTATAAATTGGTTTTTATTTATTTTATAGATATGTATTGGCATTGCTGTGCTAATTGGTTGAACAAAAAAAAAATCAGAAAAAAAGGTTAAGCTTCCTAATGGTTGGGCACACTCATGAAGACATTGACCAGCTGTTTTAAAGGTAATCAAGCACGTTATATTAATTTAAATATGTTACAGTACTTGCCATTCTTGACTGGGGTACATGTTGAAAATATGCTTTAGGACGAATGGTTTTATAAAACATATTGCTCCTTTGCTTTTATAATTACTAGTACAAATTGGGATGGAAATATAGTATGGTATGCCGAGCTGCATGCACGTAATCGGTTTGCTCGTGTATACAATAACATTTGCAACTTTAATGAACAGAATACTTTCATGTGAAAAATGATTGCATCAGGCTTTTTGTTATGAGAAAACTTGTAAAAACTTTCAATAAATTTCATTACGGCTACTTAGATTTGGTTCTTCAATACAATGTCACCTGTCTTTATATAACAGTCAAACAAATTTTAACAGAGTTTTTGGACCGATGGCATCAATACCGCAAGATAAAGAATGCCATGTGATTGTTTTTAGACCAATAGAATTCCAGATTTTTACTCATATGCAATAAACATAATTCTCTTATGATGCACGGCTATTATCTATTCCTTGCACAAATAGATATTTGTGGTACATAACGAGACTTTGAAGCTGGAGTTAGATATGAACTTGTTGAATCGCTTTTACAATAACACATCACGCGTGATGTGCTATTATTTTGTCGACGTTTTTATTTGACCACTGTGAAATCTCGTTGGCCGTGATTAACGTTACCTAGCAACGGTGTTGTTGTTTGAAACAAAAACAGCAGTTCGGCACTTAATATTATGAAAATCATAAGAGAAATAGTTTTAACAACTCGAAAGAAGTGTATATCGCTGGATATCAACTCTCCTTATGTAATTTCAAATATAATAAATTTGCCAAAGGCTCGTTTATTATATTTTGAAACTACATAACTCTAGTTGATATCCTTCGATATACAATTCTTTCTCGTTATGAAAACTTTAAATATCCTATAGACAGGTATATGTTATCCCATATTTTATGGGATAATTTTTTTTTTCTTTTTTTGTATTATGGTAATGTTTTATATAGAGCTAAAAAAGCTCACCTTGCAAACCTTTAAATCATCTCATTTTTAAACATTATTATGTGTGTATGAATTGGGATATTGTCTAGTCTTGTGAATTTTTACTTAACATCCCCAATTCTGTTTTTCAGGTTTTCTGTCTGGTTGGGAAAGAACAATGCCTTCAAATTGGAAGAACTGATACGGAGATTCGAGGCTTGCTTTACCACATCGCCAACCGCTGTAGAGCAAACTAATGCATTTGAGTTCAATGGATTAATGGGCCCTCATATAAATCCACTGAAAAAGCATTCCGAGCCCCATGTAATGAAAATATTTAATCATGTAAATGGAAATGGCAGAGCAAGGATTGTTTTTCAAAAAGTTGTCTACAGATAAGGTATCAATTTTTGAAAATAGTAAATTTATGAACAATTCATACAAACTTTATTGTTAAATTATGTTGTTCTAATGTAATGCTGTACCAGAGAGATATAATTATACATAGTTGGTAGGTCAGTTAATTCCGTCTTAAATCCAGTACACAGGATCATCACTGAAATATACATATACATGTAACACTGGAGTCAACGTGATGATCGTAACTGAAGTTACCATCATCTCGACATGGCCGACGACAATTTGGTTTAATTTTATGAAGCCAATTTTCCCCCGTTAATAGTTCATTATTATAATTCTTTTATGTCGTGTAAAATGTTTTTAAGCCAACTTTTGGGATAATATGTCTGTATGAAACGAAAATTTGAAGAGTTAAGAGAAAATCGGGATACAAAAAAACTCAATGATGATCGTAACTTTATCAACTGATGATCGAACTCACACTAGTTCCAGAAGATGGATGATCGTAACTTAAAACTTTGAGATGTAATATTTGCATTAAACGCAAAATCAAGAACAATACAGTTGATGTTTATAGCGTAAATGTATACTAGACGAAGCCTTATCACTTGATAAAAGGTGAAATGTATTAAAACAACGAAGCAAAAAGTCGAGAAAAAATCGTCGGCCTGTTGTCTATTCAGTTTGGATAGGTTTTTGGGAGCACAGGACGATGGCGGATTCACCCGAGCATTAGCGATCTGAGTAGGAGTAGGTAAACACAACATGTCCTTAGTTTCCGCCTTGTTCGGTAATTTTGTTATTACCCCCATATACAGAATAATTCAGAAATATACTTTTCAATAGGATCGCTGTAAATCAAAATCAGCGAAATGTAAAGATGAAAATACGATAAGCACTTTCAAAAACGAAAAGGTTTCAAGAAATCCGGAATATTATATGAAAGCCGGGATACTCAAGAACCAAGTGTGACAGGACAGCCTACCTGCGTTGTAGTAGATTTAAAAAAAAACAAGTTAATCGTCTGAGTAAACGGATGGATTCTTTAGCTCACTCAGGTAGGCGGCTGGCCGGATTGCTAGAGGTCCCGGGTTCGACTTGCAGGTGTCCTTGTTAATGTTGTTAGGAGTTTCACGCTCTCCGGTTACACTTGGCGCCTAACTAAAAACCCAGGACGGTAAGAAGGAGCTAACCAGGGTTTGTGTGCGTTGAGTCATACATGTTAAGTATGATGACTCCCGAGGTGGCGGAAGTGTGTCAGGACAGCCTACCTGCGTTGTAGTAGGTTGTAGATTTTAGAAGCTAGTAAATCGACTTGGCTAACGGATCGATTCTTTAGCTAACTCGGTCAGGCGACTGGCTGGATTATAAGAGGCCCAGGGTTCGATTCCTTGTAAATTTTGAAAGGTGTTTCATGCTCTCTGGTTACAAACGCATCGGTATTTTACGTTTCCAACGATTTCTAGATTACGTTTCAGATTTTTTAAAATTAGGCAGAAGCATTTATCTTTCTAATGAAATATATTCTGAACAACTGCTCAACATGATTGACCACTACAAATGCTTAAAATACAGGAAATTGAATAAAACACATTTATCAAATAATTTTCTGAACTTTAAATTTGTATTACCGGTAGGATATATTTTTATCTAGCGTTGATTTCTACGTTCATTTATTTGAGTGAAGCTCTAGCTGGGGTCATTTATGTGTAATTTTTCCAAGTGATCCGTCCACTGTTATGAGCCTGCAATTTCATCCGATCCTAAAGATGCATAGGGTCGTATTACGAGGAGGAACTTTGCCCTGTCAGGGGTAAGCAAGGAATTTTCTGAACGTTTCTTAATAGGGCATCCAAAATGTTTAGATAAATGTATAGTATATAAACGTAAGAGTAAATGGGGGGCAAGTCACTGATTTAGCATTTATTAATTCAACAAAAATCGACATTTCGCCAGGACAAGGATATTTATACAGCGGTACCCCAAATATCCATACTTGGCCCTATACTTTTTAACATATTTTTAAACAATGTGTTTTCATTGTTAGAACACTGTTCATTATATATCCATGCAGATAATAATACTCCGTTAAGATCCATAAATCTCTTAATGTTGTAATTAAACATTTACAGGAAGAAGGTCAGTCATTAATTACTGGTTTTATAAAATACATGCTAGCCTTAAAAAATTCCAGGCGATATCTTTTGGTAAAAACTTATAGTAAAACTTAACTTTTTTTTCTGTAAATAGCATGTTCCATGATTAGCTGAGGCTTTACAAGGGATCTAGGAGCCCTTACTGACTAGTAATACCCCCGTTCTCAACTTCCAGCATCTAATAACCTGGATTAATTGGTAAACAAAATGTAGCTCCCAAAAGTCTTCAAAGCGTCCAACAATATGACATGACAATACAAAGCTTCTTACAATATTTCAAGGTTATATTATATACCGTTGCAGAGAAAAGCTAGACAAAACTTGTAACAGACGGACGGAAAGTTGAAAAATTAACTAAGGTGGTATAAACAGTATCCCCACAGGTCTGAAAATGCATAACACAATGTTGCATGACTATACAAAGCTTCTTTTGTATCATTTACTATTGCAGATGGACGGAATGACGGATACAGGTAAAACAGTATACCCCTCCTTCGGAGCGGGGTATAATTACTTTGTGACTCGCTAGATTTGTAGATAAATCTTTAATTCCCGTATTTCTAATAACACTACCCAGCACCTGAATTGGTTTTCAGGGGATCGGGCTACAGAGCTGCCGGGCGCATCCCCTGCTGGTGGGTAGAATGCCCCGTTTATGCGGGGTAGCTGGGTCATAATACAGAAAGCCTGACCACGAACCATTGTAGCTAATTAAAATGTGTGGAGATTGCCAGGCCCCATGCGGTATTGAGATATATACTTGTTCAAGAACAGACTCACTGGGGGTCGTATAGAAGGCTAAATTTCCTGCCCCTACCCATTTCTCCTTTTCTCAGATTGCAAAACTCGTTGCCTCAGTTGACCATCCTTGGAAGAAAGACGTATTAAATTTGGTTTACAATATGCAACAAAGCTTACAGCGTATCCTTCAAATCCTTCTCACAACTGTGTTTTCAAACCTCTTCACAATGCTGACTACGAAAACGCCCAAACGTTATACAAACATTTGGTCTTCGTATCAAACCACACCTTGAATCTGCTAATATAAATTTAGATGAAATCGCTCCTATAGAAACTCCCAAAAACCTCCATGGCTGAACCCAAAACCAACATTTAATTTTGAACTACGCAAACACAAAAAGGTTGATACCAATCCTCTGGTTATCCAGCAGGACTTTGCAAGAATTAAATCTGAACATCCTGAATATTTGCAAATTTACACAGATGGCTCTAAAGATGGAGACAGAGTGGCTTCTGCAGCCGTTTTTGGAGATCGTGCAGCAACTCTCCGATTACAATCCTCTAGTTCCATATTTACTGCTGAAGCTAACGCTATTCAGTCAGCACTTAAATTTGTAGCTTTATCGCAATCAAATAAATTCATGATTTGTTCCGATTCACTTTCTTGCCTATTGGCAATTGAAAGTCGAAAAACAAAACACCTAATTATTTTGAAAATAGCCGAATTCTACAAAGGCAAAGAAGTCATTTATGTTTGGATCCCTAGTCATGTGGGGATCTATGGAAACACAATTGCTGACCAGGAAGCCAAGGATGCACTAGATGACGAGATGGCGGATTGTCCAGTGCCGTACACTGACATGAAGCCTTTAATCGTCAAATGCATTTTAAAGTTATGGCAGGCCAAATGGGATCTGCAAATAAATAATAAACTGCATGGAATACAGTCAGACGTCGGTAAACCGGTCGGTTCTTGCGGTAAAAATCGTAGAGAACAGGTAGTGTTGACCCGATGTCGTAATGGACACACTAGAACAACACATAGTTTTATCATTAACAGTGATGATCGACCTGAATGTATTCCATGCAATTGTCCTTATACAATTCAACACGTTTAAATTTAATGTGTAGATGTTGCCGATATCAGGCGTGATTTTTATTCCGCATATTGTCTTAAAGACCTATTTACAAATGTCGCTGGCGACAAAATCGTTCAATTTTTATAATCAAACAATTTATTTAGTAAGATTTAAATTGATTTATCTTATAGTTCTAATATTGTGACAGTTAAACTGACATTTCTCTAAATATAATGTTTTTCCATATTTTTTATATTTTACACTCTTGTTTTACTTATATAAAGCTTTAATGGTTTTATATTGATATTTTATTTATTTATTATAATTGCTCAACTTACTTAACAGTTCTCGCCACAATATAGCTGAAATATTGCTGAAGTTGGCGTTAAACATTAATCAATCAATCTTTTACATACTAGTATAATGTTTTGAATTGATTAACGTGTTCTCGTCCTGATATAGCTGAAATGTAGCTCACTCGAAGTTAAACTCTAACTTATCAATCAATCTAATAACGTGACAGTACCCAAATTGCACCAAATTTGAAACGTTTTTATTTTATTCTATTAAACGTTGTAAACAAACTTAATAAATTTATATTTTATTTATTTGTTTACAGTAGCCTTACTTTGTGCTTGAAATTCAGCTATTTATTGAAATTGGTCAGTCAGACGTCAAATTCTTTCAGTCAAATTTAAATTAGAATGTTCAGACAGTTTGCTTATTTAAGTACAATATTTTTTTTCTCAAAATGGTAGAAGGAAAATAAAATATCAGGATAATTTCTAAGGGATAACAATATGCTTAACCCGTTTTTAATTAGAAAATAGTTGGTGCATGTTTGTGCTTAAATTTCACGAATTCTATGAGTTTCAGATCATTACTTTAGCTTCGCTCATTTGATGCTGATAGTTCGTTGACCATCGATTCCAAAATATGCGGGTCGTACTAGTTCTTGGAGCACGCTTAAGCTCTTTTTGTTTTTGTATTTTTTTTGCAATTTGGATACTCCCACGATATATGTGAGAAGGCTGCAAAGGAATTTTATGTTCTTAAACGTGATTGGGAAACTAGCCGTTTTTACACTGGAAGGAGATTCTACCTGCTTCCTCAGAACACCAAACGAGAAGAAAGATTTCTCGTATGAAAAGGCTAAGCCGTGTGGTCAGCAAATACACAGTGTTACACGTGGCAGTTATTTAATTTTAGTCAAAAGCAACACTATCCATTAAACATGGGGGCTTTGGACTGACAATAGTTTAAATACATTTCTAAATACTATGAATTTTCAATTCAAAATTAGACCTGCTTTAAAGTAGTTATAATTAGCTCGTGACATATCAGTTATCTTAATTTTTACAAGATATTTTGTCAATCTAACCTTTTGCGAACATCCAGTTACGATCATCATATGAAAAAGTTACGATCATCATTCAAAATAAAATTCCAAAGTTACGATCATCATTGAGTTTTTTAGTATCCCGATTTTCTCGTACCTCGTGAAATTTTTGTTTCATGCAGACATATTATCACAAAGGTTGGCTTGAAAACATTTTACTTGACATAAAACAATTATAAAAATAAACCTTAATGGGGTGAAAATTGGCTTCATAAAATAAGACCGAATTGTCGTCCACCATCTTGGGATGATGGTAACTGCAGTTACGATCATCACGTTGACGCCAGTGTGTTTAGCAAACGTAACCAATATTTGACCATTTTAATTTTAATCAAAATCAAAATAGGAAAACGTTCCAACTCTCCATATACCATGAAACTGGGAGTTGATTGCTTTAAATTTGCAGTAACTTCGGTATTTAGTTATTTAAACGTAATATGTGTTTACAATAGTATAAATGAACCCGTTTGAGCTGATTATTGCTTTCGAAGCCCCATATTTCAGACCCATATAATAATATTGGAGCAATCATTTTATCGAACATTTCCATTTGGCATTTAATTTGTAAGTGGTTTGATCTACATTTTCTAATAACCGCATACATAGCTTTTTTCGCCTGGTTCTTAACATAATTTCGGGTTTTCAGAAAAGATACTGACTGAGAAAAGAATACACCAAGGTATTTATAATTAGTAACTAATTCAATTTTTTCACCGTTTATGTAAAAGTTTAGATTTTTGGGAGACGACCTTTAGAAAAAAACAAAACTTTGGTCTTCTCTATGTTTATTTTAAGTTTCCATCTATTGCAATATTCATAAAAAGCATTCAAAAGACCTTGTAAATCTTCTTTACACTCCCCTAATAATATCGTGTCATCAGTGTAAAGCAAAAGGAATATTTTCAAATATATATCAAGCTCATGTTCTATATCTGTAGAAACTGGTCTCATTCCATTGATATCCAAGCTTTCTAGATATTCGTGCAAGTCGTTTAGGTATAGTGAAAAAAGCAAAGCGGAAAGATTTTCTCCTTGCCGAACACCTATTTCACTAAAAAATATATTTGAATACTGATTGTTATGAATAACACGAGATTTAACATCACTATACATATTCTTAACCACTGTAAGGAAATTCCCATTTATATTATTTAAAAGTAATTTATGAAGCAGAGAATTTCTGTGTACGGAGTCAAACGCCTTTTCAAAGTCCACAAACACACAATATAGTTTTTTCTTTCTCATGAAAAGCAACTGAAATAAAGTATATAAAGAGAAATGTGATCTGAAGTGGTATAATCTTTCCTGAAACCAGCCTGGTTTTCGTTTAAAATATTCCAGTCGTCAGTGAAATCAGTTAATCGTTGATTCAATGCAGAAGTTAATATTTTTCCAAGACATGATAATAATGTAATAGGTCAATAATTTTTCGCTTCAAACATTGAACCTTTGTTTTTTAAAATAGGAATAATATTCCTATCTGCCAAGCTTCTGGCAATATTCCTGTATCAAAAATAATATTAAATAATAATGTATACAAATCAATCATTTTATCAAGAGAAGATGCAATATTTTATCTTCGCCAGGGGATTTATTATTTTTTGCTTTTTTGACAGCCCTTGCAATCTCTTCCTTAGTAATAGCTCTATTCAGTGTATCATTTAATGGTTCAGTAAATATGTCAGGGTCAATATCAAATTCATCATCAAAATTATTTTTATTTAATTCTTTGAAAAAAT
>MJUU01019405.1:43387-62743 GCA_002080025.1 Modiolus philippinarum
AGGCTCATTCAGTTTTATATCTTCAGACACATTAAAAATTACAAATTGTTTAAATAAGTTGTATTTATAATGTACATGTACCGGTAACAAACAAAACAAATTGCCAGGATACGATTTTCGAATTACATTTTACTTGTGAATCGATTCTTGATGCTTCATCATGTCATTAAAAGACTTGTCGATACAGTGCCTACCTTGATAGGACTCGTTGCTCACAAATTGGCTACTGAAGCAAGGTTATGTTATCTTAACTTGAAGTCATCACTACAAATGTTTCACGGTTGATATCACGATCTTGTGGATCGCTATTGGATATTTGTTTCCCCGATGACAAGAGATCTTTCCCTTTTCAGCTAAACTTTGTTTTTCCTTTACTGTAGTTGACATGTTCAACACGGCGTGTGTCTTATCGGACGGTGCACTTGATCCCACCCGTAGTTTCTTATTGGGTTCGTGTTGTTCATCTGTATCATCTGTATGTGTGGGTTCGTTTGTCTTTATTGTCCTTGTTTCTTGTTGTTTCCTATGATGCCATTATTTCTAGATTGTTTGTTTTGACTGACATTTCGGTCCTCACTAATGTTTTACAAGTAAAAGTAAGAAACAGTAAGTTTGAGATGAAAAATAGCATGGCACTATCGATTTTCATAAAATCTTAGTTTAGAACAGAAACAACACCATACAGTGAATAGCACAATACAGTCTCACAATACCGTAACAAATTATTTATGATATACGGAACCACAGTAAAAATGACAAACTGAAAACGGAACATTTTTTGGAGATATCGCAAACTGACAAAATCGTAAATAGAATGGTAGTTAGACCATCGTAAGGATGTACAGATAAACTTGAAAATAGCAAGTTTAGTGCACATAACCGTAAGGGTAAGCAATCTGCTTAACCTAATAAAACTTTCAAATTGCCTGCATCCGCGCCTGTACATTTAGTTAAATTTGCTTGAATAGTTTCAGAGATGACGAAAATGATACTTTTCCCATTGGCTCCAACTATGTTCTGCACCGGAAGCAATTTTTTGGTCGGATCAAAATGAAATGAGAGTTTTTTTGTCAAGTACCTTCCTGATATTATTCCTATAAAGTTTGGTTGTATTTGCTTCAGCGGTTTAAGGGGAGAAGATGAATGATTTTTCCCATAGTGTCCAATGTTAAACTATGTTCCGTGCTGGTGGCCATGTTTTTATCAGATCGGAAGAAAATAAGCAATCTTTGTTAAGGACTTTCCAAACATCATTCCTGTGGAGTTTTGTTTGAATTTGCTTCAGTGGTTTCAGAGTTTTATCACAACATAAGCCAGCTCATGTGCATAGGCTACATGTATGAAAAGTCAAAGACAGTCGTTGAGGTGATGTGGTTGTTTTAGATATCGAATTAAGTGACCATATTGGTATACAAACCGAATTTCTAGAATGATTCAAGTTGCTTTTGAATTATTACTTAATTGTTTCTTTGGGCATGTATTGGATACCACTTTTCAAGTGGAGAAATAAAATATTCATTATTTCGTCGTACACCGACATGCTTTGTCGTGCATCGCTTTTGCCATCCTCAATTGATCCACAAATGTGTTCCATATGCCATTCAGTTAGCTTTTACTTAATTGTAGGAGACTCCTTTGCCGTATAAATATAGACGTTGGCCGTTACATATATTAATATGACAATTTTGTTAACCCAAATAGCATCGGAACCACAGGCATTTGTCTCTATACATTTTCACACGACCTTCCCATTGATAGAAACAAATGCTTGTAACCGGAACTTTTGACTGACCAAACTTCCAGAATGTCTGCATTAAAGTGCATTTTACATGTTTTAGTGTTTTCAAATATTTTATCTAAATAAGAAATTTCAAGCAATGCGACACATGTCTTTCCTGTATCAACTATATTAAACATCACGTGCAGCCTATGCACATGAGCCGGCGTATGTTGTCCTAAAACAAATACAAAAACTTACGTGCGTATTATGCTGTATTAGGATTTAAATTAAACAGTTGAGGGGGTCCAACCTAATTGGTTGGAGAAGTCCTAATTTGGTGGGAGCAAAATCGTTTGTGTATGAGTTTAAGTTACTATGAATGTTTAAATTAATACAAATGTAACCTTTCGGCAATGACTAAATAAATTCACCATTTTTCAGTCAAAATTTGCTCAAAATATATAAGATTTCGAAGGTTATTTAAGAAAAACATTAACGGCCTACATTTTGAACTTCTACGATATTTCCGAAACGGTTTTTCGTCAATAACTTTTGAAATCTTTAATATTTGGAGTAAGTATTGAATGAAAAGGATTCAATTATATAATATTTGCCGAAAGGGAAAGTTTCTATTAACTAAAATGCTCTTAAGAACCCAAATTGATTCAGAAACGATTTTGCTCCAACCAAATTAGGACTTCTCCAACCAATTAGGTTGGACCCCTGCAGTTATGCTTACTCATTAATGACTTCGCCAAAGCCACAAAAGGATACCTCCGCAATCCACATTTTCAAAAAATTAATGAAATATCAATTTATCTCCCGTGCGAAAGGAGTTGCGCTTACGAGGCCATTCAATATCTAGTCAAAGTCCAGTTATCTACCCTTCATGGTGACGGTCACTAATCATATTCCTCGATGCACATCTGCATATTCTTCTGTCTTTGTGTAAAGTTTCACCAGGTTCCTTCAAATGGTTTAAGACGTGGTTATCGTAGACAGTCAGACAAAAAGGCAGGGTTCCTTTATCTGTCACATTTTTCTCAGCTTCTACAATAGGAATTCATTTCAAAATTGGTATGCAGCCTCTATATGGTTAGTTGTAAGGAACGTCCTATTTTGAGTCCTGTCAGATGTGCACTTCCTGTTTGGCGAAATCAGGAAATGTGGACTTAGTTACTTAATGTAGTGAAAACATGAATTTTTCGTCGCATTTTTCTCAGCTTCTACAAGAGGGATTCATTTCAAAATTGGTAAGCAGCCTCTATATGGATAGTTGTAAGGAACGTTTTATTTTGAGTCACATCAGATGTTTACTTCCTGTTTGACGAAACCTGGACTTGAGTTACGAAATGTAGTGAAAACCAGGGTTCAATGAGTGGGGGTATACTTGGTTGCCATTCGGCGACAGTTCTTGTTTGTATAGTATAAAAATTGTATATCTGAAATGATGATATGAACAATATCTTTCTTCTTTTTTGATAAATACAAATGCATTTTATTTCAAAAAGAATACTTCGCCGACAGCTGTTTGATTGATCATGTACAAAAACCTGATTGCTTGCTACTTGAGCATGCACTCAGTAACTTGCTTCGGCTTTCAAATTCCTCTTTGGTCTATCGGGTAACATCATTAAAAACAGATCTTTAAAAGAAAGACATGTTCCTTCTCGTCGAACATATGCATGCTTGTACTGTAATTTGTAGCATTCCTGAAAATGAAGAATTTGCTAAAATCCAGATTTTTGAAAAATATTGCATAGAAATCTCTTATTGACATAATATTATGTGCTCGTATAAATAATTAAGATAAAGTGCTAGCAGGGATACCCCTTGGACATATAGTACAACAAAGTCGCAAATGTAGATAATATTATCCTGGTGTATGGCTCTAAGACCCACTCACTTTTAAAGGTAAGTTTGAATGATTTAGAATGAACACCTGACCCTTGTTCTAAATTTTCATATTTGAAATAGAAGGAATTTAACTTTTAATCATAACGGAGTTAATTGAGCTGAAACAACCAGCCTTTTTATATTTTATTTATTCATCTAATTTTTTACTTATTTTTTGAATTGATAATATTAATTTCCATCGCTGTTTTCAGAGGCTCCGTAGGTAGTAGATACGGGAATGTCCTGTCGGTCATAACGCAAATTATTGTGGACAATGGGGAAACGCCAGGTAGCATACAGTACAAAGTTTCAGTATGAATAGGCCCGCAGCATCCTCTGAGCTTGGAGTATGAGTCTTCCTAACAGAGGACCCCGAGGGAACCCCGGGATATAGAAATAGGACCTAGTATCTCCGGCTTGCGGGGTGCAACCCTTCCTAAACGGGGGCTGACCTCGAGGGTCCCGGGATATAGAAATAGGACCCATTCCGTGGTTGTGCGGAATTAATAAATACACAACCCATCTTTTGAATGGGTAGTAAACTCATGTCCACGTGTTAGAAGAAATGCCACGCTTCCTGTACGTTAAAGAACCCTTGTAGCAAGCTTTTTTTGAGTGGTCCGTATGTGATCGGCTACAAGGTTAAATTCTCCGCCCTTTTCGATTTCACCCTACTTTTCCAGTGGCAGTTAGAATTTCCCGTCTCATGACTCTTTCCATACCCCAAAGTGATTATTTATTAACAAAACTTGTTCTCGTCTTGATATAGCTGAAATATTGCTGAGTAGACGCTGAACAATATTCAATCAATCGATAAATGCAGGCCTGGTTACCACTACGATTTTTGACCTCGAATTACGACCTACACTTTTGCCGACGATTTCTACGCGTAATGAGGTTGAGACAAATATTTTTGGTTGAAGAATTTCTGCAGCCGGTTTTGGAACCTTTCTTCATTGTTCCAATAGATGCGAAAGAACCTTTTAGGAACTTAGAAACAACTGCATGGGTCCTGTTGGCGCTTTGCACAGACTACCGACTTTTAAAATTGATTATTAAATTAGTTCGTGTTTTATGTCCAGGGAGCAATATTGCAGATTTACAAGGACGAGAACAATTCCATCAATTCAAACAAACTACAAGTAAAAGAAGAACGGAATAATGGCGGATCGGACAAATCAACGAGTTTTGATCGCCACTTAAAATGAGAAAAATGGGAAGGAAATTAAGTTTCCATACAACCCCCCCTAGAGTGTTGGCTTTTAAGATTGATTGATTGATAAGTTTAACGTCCAGTGAGCAATATTTCAGCAATATGAGGAGGTTAAAAAGTTAATCAATTCAACAAAATATAAGCAAGAGAAGAAAGAAATAAAGGTGAAAGGTATCACCGGGACGAGTTTTGATTGGCACTGGAAAGGGGAGAAATGGGTAGGGGCAGGAAATTTAGCCTTCTGTACGGGTCCCAGTGACTCTGGTCTTTAGATAATACTAGTATATTGATTGATTAATATTATTGTAAAATTCATTGTGTCCACACACACTTGAATTTGTACTTGCATTTTCTTTACCTGGATTTCATTCCTGATTCCAAATGGGATAAGGTAAGAATGGAATTAAAGTTGTGTGAAACAGCGGATTATAAATGATATCACTATAAGTAAAGTTGTGACAGTTTCTTTTGACACCAATGAGGAAAAACATGTGCAAGAGATTTACCAGCCAAAGCCAAGATATCAACAGTAATGGTAAAGATGTGCATACCTTGGTGAAACAGTGGAAAACTTGCAGAAAGAATACATGGAAACTGAACAGAAATATATGGGAAAAACTTAGACTTTATCAAATAAAACTTAAATACTTTCAGGTCTCCGTATGATAGTAACGATGCATAATGTCATTTTGAATTTGCAGTAAATTTCTTTTTGTCTTTAATTCTTTTCATTCAATATTGAATGCACAAATTCAAGATATAAAAGAACTACGAAAATGATTTATAATGCCCTCTTGCAAATTATCAACTGGTCAATGTGCCAGATGTTATAAATAACAAGATGTTATTTGGAGAGGTGGAGCATCATTCTTCTTGCTGATAACTTGAATTTCTTTGTATTATTAAACATATAATATACATTAATAAAACGTTAAAACCTCACTTTGAAATCCAAAATTTTCTACTTATTTTTAAGAATTGCATTTTATTTAGTTAAGAATTACATTTTTGAAATTTTTCTTAAATTACGTTTTTATTATTTTTAGTATGAAATATATAATGTCTTTTTTAGTGTTTTCCATAAAAAATCGTAATAATCTGGTTGATCAACGAGAGGAGTGTAACATCCATTTAGCAATATTCAGCTTTATCAGGACAAGAAGGAGTTATTAAAATTATTAGTAGAAAAATGAAACAAAGGTGGAATGGGCAACTGTCACTGGAAATGGGGAGAAATAGGTAGGGGCAGGACATTTAGCCTTCTGCATGACTCTAGCGAGTTTGCTCTACTTCCAGTGGTATATAAGAGTTAAACGTCCAGTGTGCAATAATTCATCTATATCAGGATTAGAATACTTCATCAATTTACAAAAGGATATCCGGGGTGTTTTATTGCAAGTGGGAAAAGGGACAAATATCTACCGGCATGAGATTAAGCCTTCCATACGAATTCAAGTGAGTCTGCTCTCCTTAAAAAGTACAGAATATTCTGCAAGGAGTGTGGCGAGTGTCCACATAGTTTGGTTACAATGATTCGCGGTCAGGTTGCGATGATGGATGGACTGCTTTATTTATACTAGATTGTAATCATTTGCTTTTTTCGTCGAGTAATACTGACACACAAAGAAATACACTTACCCCAGGGTTTAATTAATTTTAAGAATTTGTTTATATTAGATGAGAACTTAATGTTTTGATATGAATTAAAGTATTATTTAATGTATCTGGCTTCCTTACGAGTAATCTCATACGTTCAAAGCCATTTTTTACTTCAAGCTTTCTACCTACCGTGTCTAGATCTAATTCGGTTACCTCTTCCCCGTTGCTATAACTGACTTGCAACGGTTCCCTTCTCAACCGTTGACCCCCCGAGGGAACCCCGGGGTATAGAAATAGGACCCAGTATCTCCGGCTTGCGGGGTATGACCCCTCCTAAACGGGGCTGACCCCGAGGGAACCCCGGGATATAGAAATAGGACCCATTCCGTGGTTGTGCGGGATTAATAAATACACAACCCATCTTTCGGATGGGATGTAAACTCAGGTCCACGTGTTGGAAGAAATGCCACGCTTCCTGCATGTTAAGGAACCCTTGTAGCAAGCTCTTTTTGAGTGGTCCGTAGGTGATCGGCTACAAGGCTAAATTCCCCGCCCCTTTCGATTTCACCCTACTTTTCCAGTGGCAGTCAAAATTTCCCGTCCCATGACCCTTTCAATACCCCTAAGTGATTATCAACAAACATGTTCTCGTCTTCGTCTTGATATAGCCGAAATATTGCTCAGTAGACGTTAAACAATATTCAATCAATCAATCAATCAATCAATCAATCTACCGTTGACCACTGATATTTCGATGCAAACTCTTGTATTCCTCAAACTTTTGTATTTTGTTATTTATTACCATGGGGTCGATTCCTCTGCTGGTGGACTGTTCCCGAGGGTATTCACCAACCCAGTGGTTAGTACTTCGATGCTGACCTGAAAACCGACTTTGTTGAAACTTTCCATTTATTTATATTAAAAAAAAATTAAAACTAGTTTTTCGGTTGATGTGCTTCCAAATGTTTTTGGTTTGATCTGCACCAAGGAAAAATAAGTTGCTGAAATGCACATATGCAGAAAATGAATTAACAGTTATTTACTATGATCCAAAAAAGGGCTGCCCGTACCAGTGATAGTAATTTTTTTTTGGACTGTCGGCTAACGCCAAAGACGGCAAAATCTTTAAAGTATGCTGTATTTGTCTGCTAGACACTTCAATTGACAGTTATTGACAGAATTTTACTGTCTCGGAGTTATACTGATAAATCTGATTGAATACTCAAATTACCCTCTGTCATTAGTGTGACAATAAAAAAAAACGCGTTTTGATTTTGGCCAGAAATAACTTCCACTGTTCGTCCATTTTCAAATGCCGACTAGCCGTGCTTGTAGGCTAATTGAAGCAAACATTTAACATCAAAATTTAAGGGAGAGAAGACTGGTTGTTTGATAAATTGGTGTTTAAAATCTTGCTATTCAGGATCACAAGAAGTTAATCAATTGGAAAAATTTGAAGAAAAAAATTCAAAACACATACTTTTACTTAGTGACATACAAACATTAATGTTTAAACATACCCGTTTATTATTTTCCAAATGTATTGACTTGATAAGACGTAAGACTCTTAGAATTGTGTGTATTTTTAGTGACAATTCCTACATTTACTACATTGGGTAAACAAAGCTTCCTATTCTTCTTACATTATTATCATTAGTGTAGCTGCATGTATACTTGCTTTTGTCTATCTTTTTACAGTAACTTCGGTATTTTTTTATTTTTTACCACTGGGTCGATGCCTCTGCTGGTGGACTGTTAGTCCCCGAGTGTATTCACCAACCCAGTAGTCAGTACTTCGGTGCTGATCCGTAAACCGACTTTCTTGAAACTTGCAATATCTAAATTTTACAAAATCTTGTTTAAAACTAAGGAGTATCTCCCTCGTGCATAGCTCTGTTCTTAGCTGAATTCTGGCTTTCCTATTAAGGTCCTTTTGGTTATTTGTTCTCTATCAGCTTTTTACAACTTTTCGGTTAATAGACTTCCAAATGTTTTGGTTTGATCTTCACTGATGAGACATGAGTTGTCGAAATGCGCATATGCAGAAAATAATTTAACAGTAACTTCGGTATTTTGTTATTTATTACCACTGGGTCAATGCCTCTGCTGGTGGACTGTTAGTCCCCAAGGGTATTCACCAACCCAGTAATCAGTACTTCGGTGCTGACCCGAAAACCGACTTTCTTGAAACTTGCAATATCTAAATTTTACAAAATCTTGTTTAAACTTAGGAATATCTCCCTCGTACATAGCTCTGTCCTTAGCTGAATTTTGGCTTTCCTATTTAGGTCCTTTTGGTTATTTGTTCTCTGTCAGGTTTTACAAGTTTTCGGTTAATAGACTTCCAAATGTTTTGGTTTGATCTGCACTGATGACATGAGTTGTCGAAATGCGCATATGCAGAAAATAAATTAACAGTAACTTCGGTATTTTGTTATTTATATAGTAAATGTGTCTTTAAAACGACCATGCTGGAATGGCTGCCCTTATGTGACCATTCTAGAATGACTACACTAATGCGACCATTCAACATTGATGTGACCATGTTTGAATGGCAACCTTGATGTGAACATTCTGGAATTACAACATTGATGTGCCTATGCTGGAATGAAAACATTGATACATGTATGCTTATGCTGGAATAACAACATTGACGTGACCATGCTGCAATGACTACATTTATGTGACAATGCTGGAATGACAACATTGATGTGACCATGCTGGAATGGCAACTCTGATGATACATTATGGAATTGCCACACTGAAGCGACCATTCTTGAACAGCAATAATAATCAATTTGAGCAATGGCAACAACCATTGTGTCTATGATGGAAAGGAGCTCTGCTTCCATTATGGAGCATGAGCAACAGTGCAACTGTGTTATGCTGTAATATAGACGTTGCCAGGTGAGATGCATGCTTGCAAGTAAGCGGAAGAGTGAGATAATGTTGAAATGCTTAAATTAATACTTCTTGCCAGTTACCAGCTGCAACTGTAGTAAAAAGTCAACAGAAAACTCAGTCAATGACAGAAAATCACTATCACAGTCATACCACCTGCCAATCAAAACTGTAAGAGTTGATGGTTTGTGCATTATTACCATTTTGCACAAAATATAACTTCTTGTCTTCATATTGAATACTAAGATGATAGGTAATCAAAACAATGGCAAAAAACAATGGTCCCAACAATGACAGAATACATTTTCATTCTCTTGCTTCAGTCCAAATTCCAAGGTCAAGGAAAAGGTTTGATCTTTAGACAATGATGATGGTTTCGGTGATATTGTTGATTAATGATTGTATTAATAGAAATTTACTGTTCTATCCCAATTTTAAGCACTTATAAAATACTGATGCTTCATTCTGTGTATGCCACTCGGTAGATGTACTTGGTACTGGTTTTGGCATCCTTTTTCGATATTTTTGGTAATGAGTGTTTCTTTTTTTTTACTACTTTTTTGCATTATGGATTTCCATATTATTTGATAATAATGCTGCTGATGAGAGGTTACTCCTTGAAACATGTGTAGAGTACAACGATATTTACTGGTTTTTATGCAACTTGGGTATATTTTGTATTCATTAAAGTACAGTATGTAGGATAAATAAATACAGAAGTTGCTGTAATTTATTATCTGTATATGACCATTTTGACACATTATGTCCATCAGTACAGGAAAGAATCTAAATAGAAAGCCAGGGACTATAGCTGTGCATAAGGGAGATACTCCTTAGTTTTCAACTTTGGATATTGTAAAATTTCAAAAATATATAAGAAGTACTGGAGTACTTGGGTAGTAACTACCCTCGGTGACTAACAGCCCTCCAGACAGTCAGCATCGACCCAGTGGCAATGAACAAATAAATACCGAAATTACTGTTACTTAAGTATATGTATATGGCCATTTCGACATATTAATTATTATGTCCTATTAGATCAAACCAACAAATTTAGAAGACCAAAAACATGAAATGCTGATGAAGAATCAACCAAAATGATGAAAATAAAAAGCAAAAAAATAAGGAAATAAAGGTTTACTTCTAAACATTTGGAGTAGCAATGAATCAAATAATAGAATCTTTAATATATGTTTATTCAAAATGTAATCAGTATCCATGTATGACATAGCACACATACACACATAGTAAATACTACTTTCACATCTTAAAATGCATTCTACATAATAATACAGTAACATGTATTGTTCAAGTATGTAGTAATATCCGTCAAAGGAATTTTCAATCATAATTTGAAACATAAAAAATATTGAATCCAAATTCAGATATTTTTTTACACCATTAAACTACACAGAAATACTAATAATCTTATCATCCTATCCTTTGTTAAATTTAAGCTTTAAGTATACCACTAAAGGAAATAAAGCGTTTAAAGTTGAAAAGAACATGCAATTCTCAAAACTGATAATACATTTTAACAAAGCGAAGTCTTTAAAATTCTACATTGTCATCTGATATTGTATGTGTATGAAGGCTTCAGAGTACAAAAAGAGGTGAAAGTGTCACAATTTGTTTATTTCATTATCATTGTGGAGACATCAATTGTAGATACAATGTATATTTAATGAAGAGACTTGATCTTTTCATGGTTATGGATAGAATTTTATTAGAACCTGTAAGGACTCTATATGGAAAGCACCTATCTGACACAGTTTGCTTATAAAGGATGTAGTAAGGTGAAATTATATAAATCTAAGATTTCAAATTGATACCGTGAATGGAAATAACTAAATACCGAAGTTACTGTGAATTTAATTTCTGCATATGCACATTTTATGCGCATTTCGACAACTTATGTCTCTTCAGTGCAGATAAAATTAAACGTTTGAAATACCATGATCTCAAAAGATATTTAAAAACTGATAGAGAACAAATAACCAATAGGATCTAAATGTAAAGCAAAAATCAAAAGTTAATAGGAAAGGTCATTGGTAAAGGAACAAATTGAGCTAAAAATATTGATAGGTATGGGCCTTGTTTTCAAGATATTTCACATTTTAAAAAATGGCGGGAAAAGCTCTCTTGGACTTTTACCTTAGTATAACATGGACACATTATCGATTTTTTTCACATGGAAGGAAAATCTACAATCTAATGAAATCTTGATTACTGGTCTTAATTGAGCTACTGAAGCCTTTGATGAAGAGAAAATTGGGTGTAATGGGGCAAAATATATATCATAGTAATAATGGAAAAAATCCGAGAAAGTAGAATTATTTTTATGCATTTCAAAAACCTCACCTTACTACATACTTAAATTCCAATTGTCCCGCGTACAAACGAAAAACGATAGTATTGAATTAGCGCTTCGCACTACGCTTACGTGGTACCTCCCCCCTTAACAATTGTATAAATAACATATTTATTACTATTACAATGAATTAAACTAGTTCATAAGAAAATTATCAATGACTTATTGGATAATCCTCGGCAGTTTCCCATTGGCAGAAAGTTCAAACTTTTTATATCAAATGTCATTTAGTTTTATTGTTTCATGGCATGATATTCTTTTTCCGTGTTGTCCTGGGACAGGCTTAGTACATTCCAGCCATGTTCAAGTCCAGCCTTTGTACCATGTTACAGTGACAGTATCTTCGTGGATCTTTACAACCTTGCCACCCTTGGCCAGTCATCTTCTGTATGTTACATAACACCATGTGTCTCTCCTCGACTTTAATGTCTTCTTGTCTATTTTCTTTTGTAAAAAGAACACCATAAATCAATCATGTGTATATATATGACTAGATTTTTAAAATAGAGATAACAAAAAGTTTGGGATTGGAGTTCTTTTGGTAGCGATCAAGGCAGTTTTTCACACACATACTCAGCTATGTGAGCTATGATCTGCAGTTAATTTTGCAACAAACACTTTTCGATCCTTCTTTAAAAATTACATGTTGTCTCCTTTTTGAGATCAAGAATGTGGTAGTTTACAAGATATACTTGCCAGTGTCAGCCTGCTTGTAGATGTTTTCCACTATTGGATATAGAATAGGGGTGGATCATCATTAGGTTGTGTATTCTCAAACCTGTCCAACTGTATCCAATAGTTATTCATGCATATGCTATGTATGGTTGATCGGAATTTCTTAGATATGGTGAACTTGAACATGAAATTATATATCATGTGTACACTTGAAATTGTTATAGGTAATTAAAGATTGTAAATATTCTATGATGTATTTTATTCATTGTTTTTATTTTGTACGGCCTTAATATTATGTAATTTGTTTGGCCTAGTTATGTAACTTGTTTACAATAAACAATGGTCAAGGTTATTACACCTTAGAACATATGGAAATTTCTAGAATATAAATTTAGTTTTTAACACATAGAATTTCCTAGAGGTTTTCCTTACATAACCATTTTTGTCATGTGATTATTATTTTTTTAGAATGTTCTAGTTATGATTTTTCTGGAAATAATAAATGTATATAAATAAGGTAGCAGAAAAGGGTTCAGTCAGTCAGTTTAATAAGTTTATACAGGATTAATTAGTTTATACAGGATTATCACGCACATCTTTTGTATTGCAAATCGACATCAATTATTGTGAATCTATCATCAACTATTTAGTGCGGATTATAAGGAACATTCTATTGGACATTTATTGGTGGAATTAAGTGAACTGTTCATTTGGATTATTACTTGGACTTCATTATTGTCAATTTTGTTTTATCTTTGCATCAATAGGTTTTACCTGACCCTGACCTACAACATATCCCAAAAAGTTTACAAAAGCACATCCAAATTCACTCTTGGAGAGATTGACTGTTAGCATAGCACTGCTTAAACGTGCGAAGTATCTGAAGATGTTCTTCCCAAGTGTCACTATATATAAGAATGTCATCAATGTATGCTTCACAACCGTCAATTCCAGAAATAACACTGTTGATGAGGCGCTGAAAAGTTGCCGGCGAATTTTTCATGCCAAAAGCCATCACTTTGTATTGGAATAGTCTATCGGGTGTAACAAAAGCGGAAAGTTCTTTTGCACGCTCTGTAAGAGGAACTTGATAAAATCCTTTCAACAAGTCATTTTTTGAAATGAATTTAGCATTTCCAATTTTATCAATACAGTCATCAATGCGCGGAATTGGAAATGAGTCAGTTTTTGTAACATTGTTTAATTTTCTATGGTCCGTACACATACGATAAGTTCCATCAGGTTTTGGCACTAGAATACAAGGCGAGCTCCAATTGCTTTTGCTAGGTTCAATAAAGTCAATTTTTTAACAAATACTGAATTTCATCATGCAGGTACTTTTGTTTGATCGAATTCAGTCGATATGGATGCTGTTTTATCGGCACTGAATCACCAACATCAACGTCATGAAATATTTTATCAGTTCGTGTTGGAATGTCCGGAAACAAATGTTCAAATTCACGGAGTAACTGTTTTAACTGTTCCTTTTGAATCACTGGCAAATGTTGAAGTTTCGAATCTTAATCTTGTAGAATCTGTGAATTTTCCAGCTTCGGTGTGATAGATGGTGAATCAATCTTCTCACAAAAGTCGTTTTCAGACACTAACTATATTTACAGAATTTACAATATTTGTGCTATTTCTATCTATATAAGGTTTTATCATGTTAACATGACACAACCTATTATGTCTACGTCTGTCAGATGTTTTAATAATATAATTTAAATCACTGATTTTCTTTTCAACAATATATGGACCAAAATATCTTGCTTCAAGTGGCTTTCCTGGAACAGGAAGTAATACAAGTACTTTATCACCAGGGTAAAAATTACGTTTTACAGAATTTTGGTCATACTTAGCTTTCATAGATTTTTGACTGGATTTAAGATTTTTATTGGCTAGTTCACAAGCTTTTACAAGTTTAGTGCGAAAGTCTGAAACATAATCAATTTTGACTGGATTTAAGATTTTTATTGGCTAGTTCACAAGCTTTTACAAGTTTAGTGCGAAAGTCTGAAACATAATCAAGGAGATTTAAATGGTCTTTTTCAGCAGATAAAATTTTCTCATTTAAAAGATTGAGTGGACCCCTAACTGTATGTCCAAAGGCTAATTCAAAGGGACTAAAACCTAATGATTCCTTGACTGCTTCTCTTACAGCAAATAAAAGAAAAGAAATTCCTTCATCACAATTTTTCTCTGTGTCAAAACAGTAGCTCCGCATCATATTTTTTAAGGTTTGATGAAGCTCTAAGGCGCTTTGACTTTCAGGGTGATATGCAGATGATCTGTACTGTTTAATGCCTAATTCATACATTACTTGTTGGAAAATGCCTGTCATAAAGTTTGAACCTTGATCTGATTGAATAGATTTAGGTAGGCCAAACAAAGTGAAAAATTTAGTTAAAGCCCTAATTATAGTTTTAGTCTTAATATTTCTTAAAGGAATGGCTTCAGGGAACCTTATGGATGCACACATGATAGTTAACATGTACTGATTACCAGATTTAGTTTTTGGTAGAGGACCTACATAATCTATTAATATTCTACTAATAGGCTCCTCAAAGGCAGGTATTGGTTACCCTACTAACTGACATGTATGACAAGACTTGTAGTAATTGGAGACATCTTTTCTAAGATTTGGCCAATAAAAATAATTAAAAATGTTGTTGTAAGTCTTATTAATATCTAAGTGTCCTGACAACGGAGTATCATTTGCTATATCTAAGCTCTATACACCTTTGGCACTACAATCTGACACTTTACTGCCCACTCTGCATCAGCAGATACATCAGAAGGTCTCCATTTACGCATAAGAATACCATTCTTAGTAAAATAAGTGACAGGTTCTTGCAAAGATTCACTTTCATCAACAGCCCTGTTGAAAAGACATGAAATTTCAGGGTCTTTATGTTGCTCACTGCTGAACGTAGACATAGAAAAACCATCACCTTGAACCAATGAACTATCAGAAAACTCTAAGGGCTTGCTTGTTTTAACACCAACATCACCAAGCAGACTCATAAATGTATCCAACAAATCAAAATTATCAGTGCTATTTTCATCAACTTTCTGAGCTTCTGCACATTTTTTTTCATAGCACGAGTAACTGCACAGGCAGGATACAACTCGGTAAACTCCTGTTCAGCAGAATCAGAAACCTGACCAAAAGAAGGCTTGTCTGTCACAATAGGATTTCTTTGAACTTTATCCCCGGCTAAATTATAACCAAGAAGAAGTTGTACACCTTCAAAGGGCAATGATGACTTAACACCTAAGGTCACAGTTCCAGAAACAATATCTGAAGACAAATAAACATTATGGAGAGGAATAGCAGTATAACCACTAGAACCTACCCCTTTAATAAGAACATTTCTACCAGTACTAGAAATATCATCAAACGGCAGGGTTTCCGCCAACAAAAAAGACTGAGAGGCTCCAGTATATCTTAGAATTCGAATAGAGGTAGAATTACAAAAATCACCCGAAAGCGACACAAAACAATCACTAATACATAGTTAAAAAATCTCCATAATGGAACTAGTTTGGGATTTGACCTCGACCTTACTAACAGGATCAGAAACAGGCTTCACCTCAGAAAAAGAACTATGCACATCTGTATCAAAATGAGGCAAACATTGTGACGACTCAACAAACCACTGGGTTTAACTTCACTTTCCTTCCTTTGCTTTAACCTATAACAGTCAGATATCAAATTGCCTTCCTTCTTACAGTAATTACACGAAATCGACTTAAATGGTCTCTGTGACTGGGACGGAGGATAGGACTAGGACGAGCTATTTACTGGACGTTGCGTACTATTTACATCATTTGTAGGTTTGGGTGAAAAATTTGTGGAACTTTTTTGATTTCTGAAAAATTTCTGTGGCTTATTAAAAAATTGTGTTTTATGTGTAAGTGAAAAATCATCAGCTAAACGTGCAGCAATTTCCAAAGTTTCAGCTTTTTGTTCATCAATAAAAGTTTTAATGTCAGTATTAATACACCTTTTAAATTCTTCAATTAAAACTAGCTGAAGCAATTTCTCATGATTGTTATTTATTTTCTTTGATGAACACCAACGATCAAATAGTTTCTCTTTTGTTCTAGCAAACTCTACATAGGTTGGTCACTCTGTTTTTCTGCATTCCTAAATTTTTGGCGGTAAGCTACAGGGACCAGTTCATAGGCTTTTAGAATTAACTCTTTTACAGTGTTATAATCTGAAGCCTGTTCTACTCATAACTGAGTGTAAATTTCGCTGGCTTTACCAATTAACACACTTTGTAATAACGTCAACAAATTGTGTTTTGGCCCCTTTAAATTCTGAGCTATTTTCTCAAAATGCAGAAAATATTTGTCTACATCCTTTTCTTGAAAAGGAGGGACCAACCTGATGTTTTTGGCAACATCAAATGTCTGAGAATTCTGAGAAAGGTGTTGATTCTTTTCAGCTTATTCTATTTTTTTCTTTTTCCAATTGATGTTCAAATTCTAATTTCAGTTTTCTTTCTCCTCTTTCTCGTTCTAATTCTAATTTTCTTTGTTCTTTTTCTAATTCTAATTTTCTTTGTTCTTTTTCTAATTCTAATTTTCTTATTTCCAATTCTTTCTGAATTTCCATTTTTTTTTATTTCCAGATCAGGTGTTTGAATGCAAAAAGTCGCCAAAACAGATTTATCAAAATAATCTTCAACCAAATAATTTGCAATCACATTTTGAATTTCAAATTTTCTCATTCCAGATTTGACGTTTAATTCCAAATGTTTTCCTAATATAATCAACTCATCCTTTTTAAGCTTCTCAAAATTCTCCACCTGACACGTAGACATGAATTGTTCTGGGTCAAATGACATCTTGTAAAAAATTGATTGCTGACTTTAAAATTTTCTATTTGACAAAAATATAGTAATTTCTTTCTTAAACAATTTCGAAGATCCCGGACGATAGCCCCCAATTTCTGTTATGTGGCAGAAACGACCAATAAATAATTGTAAATTGAAGTCAGCAAAGATAAAACAAAATTGGCTCAAATTAACTTTTTATAACTTATCTGACAATAATGAAGTCCAAGTAATAATCCAAATGAACAGTTCACTTAATTCCACCAATAAATGTCCAATAGAATGTTCCTTATAATCCTCACTAAATAGTTGATAATAGATTCACAAATGATTGATGTCGATTTGCAATACAAAAGATGTGCGTGATAATCCTGTATAAACTTATTAAACTGACTGACTGACTGAACCCTTTTCTGCTACCTTATTTATATACATTTATTATTTCCAGAAAAATCATAACTAGAACATTCTAATCAAATAATAATCACATGACTAAAATGGTTATATAAGGAAAACCTCTAGAAAATTCTATGTGTTGAAAACTAAATTTAAATTCTAGAAATTTCCATATGTTCTAAGGTGTAATAACCTTGACCATTGTTTATTGTAAACAAGTTACATAACTAGGCCAAACAAATGACATAATATTAAGGCCGTACAAAATAAAAACAATGAATAAAATACATTATAGAATATTTACAATATTTTATTACCTATAACAATTTCAAGTGTACACATGATATATAATTTCATGTTCAAGTTCACCATATCTTAGAAATTCAGATCAACCATACATAGCATATGCATGAATAACTATTGGATACAGTTGAACAGGTTTGAGAATACACAACCTAATGATGATCCACCCCTATTCTATATCATTTAGTGGAAAAACATCTACAAGCAGGCTTACACTGGCAAATATATCTTGTAAACTACCACATTCTTGATCTCAAAAAGGAGACAATATGTAATTTTCAAAGAAGGATCAAAAAGTGTTTGTTGCTAAATTAACTGCACCTAGCTGAGCATGCGTGTGAAAAACTGCCTTGATCGCTACCAAAAGAACTCAAATCCCAAACTTTTTGTTATTTATTTTAAAAATCTAGTCATATATATACACATATGATTGATTTATGGTGTTCTTTTTACAAAAGAAAATAGACAAGAAGACAATAAAGTCAAGGAGGGATACATGGTGTTATGTAACATACAGAAGATGACTGGCCACAGGTGGCAAGGTTGTAAAGATCCACGAAGATACCGTCACTGTAACATGGTACAAAGGCTGGACTTGAACATGGCTGGAATGTACCAAGCCTGTCCCAGGACAACATGGAAAAAGAATATCATGCCATGAAACAATTAAACTAAATGAGATTTGATATAAAAAGTTTGAACTTTCTGCCAATGGGAAGCTGCCAAGGATTATCCAACAAGCCATTGATAATTTTCTTATGAACTAATTTAATTCATTGTAATAGTAATAAAGATGTTATTTATACAATTGTTAAGGGAAGAGGTACCAGTTTCAAAGCACGTAAGCGTAGTGCGAAGCGCTAATTCAATACTATCGTTTTTCGTTTGTACGCCTGACTTTGACGCGGGAGAATTGGAATTTAAGTATGTAGTAAGGTGAGATTTTTGAAATGCATAAACATAATTCTACTTTCTGGGATTTTTTCCATTTTTACTATGATATATATTTTGCCCCATTACACCCAATTTCCTCTTCATCAAAGGCTTCAGTAGCTCATTTAAGACCAGTAATCAAGATTTAATATAGGAGTTTGTCTTTTATTGCAGTGTGGAGTTGGTAAAACAATTCCCCGTGGTAGAGATGTATGCTCTTTATATTTTTTAGATGTTTCCTGTTATCTTTCTTATATTAATGGTGTACTTGTACATGAGATAATATCTCATGTGTACACATTGTTCAATTTCTATTATCTAAATTTATGGAAATTCTAAAATCTAAGGATTAACTCCCTCCATCGTAGTTTTGTCCTTAGCTATTTTTGATATTACTGATTATTCAGATTTCGTTTAGTTTTATGCATTTTAAAACATTTTTTGAAATTATGGATTTCCTTTGTTTGGGTTCTAGTGCTGCTGATGAGGAATTAATTTCCGAAAT
>MJUU01019405.1:62874-73594 GCA_002080025.1 Modiolus philippinarum
ATGCTCTTTATTTTTCTTAGATATGGTGTACTTGTACATGAGATAATATCTCATGTGTACACATTGTTCAATTTCTATTATCTAAATTTATGGAAATTCTAAAACCTAAGGATTAACTCCCTCCATCGTAGTTTTGTCCTTAGCTATATTTGATATTACTGATTATTCGGATTTCGTTTAGTTTTATGGATTTTAAAACATTTTTTGAAATTATGGATTTCCTTTCTTTGGGTTCTAGTGCTGCTGATGAATTAATTTCCGAAATGGCCATACAGGTCATTAAAATTATTGCAGTTGGAGTTAACATATGTGTTATGATCTCATGTTCATTTACTCCATATCCTTTCGTAAAATATTCATTAGATCGTAGATTTTCCTTCCATGTTATACTAAGGTAAAATTCCAAGAGAGCTTTTCCCGCCATTTTTAAAAATGTGAAATATCTTGAAAACAAGGCCTATAACCTATCAATATTTTAAGCTTAATTTGTTCCTTTACCAATGACCTTTCGTATGAACTTTTGAGTTTTGCTTTACATTTAGATCCTATTGGTTATTTGTTTTCTATCATTTTTTAAATATCTTTTGAGTTCATGGTCTTCCAAACGTTTAGATTTTATTTGCACTGAAGAGACACAAGTTGTCGAAATGCGAATAAAATGTGCATATGCAGAAATTAAATTCACAGTTACTTCGGTATTTAGTTATTTCCATTCACGGTATCAATTTCAAATCTTAGATTTATATAATTTCACCTTACTACATCCTTTATAAACAAACTGTGTCAGATAGGTGCTTTCCATTCCTTACCGGTTCTAATAAAATTCTATCCATAACCATGAAAAGATCAAGTCTCTTCATTAAATATACATTGTATCTATATTTGATGTCTCCACAATGATAATGAAATAAACAAATTGTGACACTTTCACCTCTTTTTGTACTTTGAAGCCTCCATACACTTTCAAAATCAGATGACAATGTAGAATTCTAAAGTCTTCGCTTTGTTAAAATGTGTACTCATTTTTGAGAATTGCATGTTCTTTTCAACTTTAAACGCTTTATTTCCTTCAGTGGTATTCGTAAAGCTTAAATTTAACAAAGGATAGGATGATAAGCTTATTAGAACTCCTGTGTAGTTTAATGATTTCAACAAAATGTGTAAAAAAATATCTGAATTTGGATTCAATATTTTTTATGTTTCAATTTATGATTGAAAATTCCTTTGACGGATATAACTACATACTTGAACAATACATGTGACTATATTATTATGTAGAATGCATTTTAAGATGTGAAAGTAGTATTTACTCTGTGTGTATGTGTGCTATGTCATACATGGATACTGATTACATTTTGAATAAACATATATTAACAGATTCTATTATTTGATTCATTACTAACTCCAAATGTTTAGAAGTAAACCTTAATTTCCTTATTTTTTTTGCTTTTTACATACATCATTTTGGTTGATGCTTCATCAGCATTTTCATGTTTTTGGTCTTCTAAATTTGTTGGTTTGATCTGATAGGACATAATAATTAATATGTCGAAATGGCCATATACATATACTTAAGTAACAGTAACTTCGGTATTTATTTGTTCATTGCCACTGGGTCGATGCTGACTGTCTAGAGGGCTGTTAGTCACCGAGGGTAGTTACTACCCAAGTACTCCAGTACTTCTTTTATATTTTTGAAATTTTACAATATCAAAAGTTGAAAACTAAGGAGTATCTCCCTTGTGCACAGCTATTGTCCCTTGCTTTCTATTTAGATTCTTTCCTGTACTGATGGACATAATGTGTCGAAATGGTCATATACAGATAATAAATTAACGGCAACTTCTGTATTTATCCTACATACTGTACTTTAATGAATACAAAAAAATACCCAAGTTGCATAAAAACCAGTAAATATCGTTATACTCTCCACGTGTTTCAAGGAGTAACCTCTCATCAGCAGCATTAGAATCAAATAATATGGAAATCCATAATGCAAAAGTAGTAAAAAAAAGAAACACTCATAACCAAATATATCGAAATCGGATGCCAAAACCAGTACCAAGTACATCTACCGAGTGGCATACACAGAATGAAGCATCAGTATTTTATAAGTGCTTAAAATTTGGATAGAACAGTAAATTTCTATAAAATTTCTATTAATGAAATCGTTAATCAACAATATCACCGAAACCATTATCATTGTCTAAAGATCAAACCTTTTCCTTGACCTTGGAATTTGGACTGAAGCAAGGGAATGAAAATGTATTCTGTCATTGTTGGGACCATTGTTTTTGCCATTGTTTTAATTACCTATCATCTTAGTATTCAATATGAAGAGAAGAAGTTATATTTTGTGAAAAATGGTAAAAATGCACAAACCATCAACTCTTACAGTTTTTATTGGCAGGCGGTATGACTGTGATAGTGATTTTCTGTCATTGACTGAGTTTTCTGTTGACTTTTTAATACAGTTGCAGCTGGTAACTGGCAAGAAGTATTAATTTAAGCATTTCAACATTATGTCACTCTTCCGCTTACTTGCAAGCATGCATCTCACCTGGTAACGTCTGTATTGCAGCATATAACACAGTTGCACTGTTGCTCATGCTCCATAATGGAAGCAGAGCTCCTTTACATCAATGACACAATGGTTGTTGCCATTGCTCAAATTGATTATTCTTGCTGTTCAAGAATTGTCGCTTCAGTTTGGCAATGTTCACATCAGAGTTGCCATTCGAGCATGGTCACATCAATGTTTTCATTCCTGCATGGTCACATCAATGTAGTCATTGCAGCATGGTCACGTCAATGTTGTTATTCCAGCATAAGCACGTCAATGTTTTCACTCCAGCATTGGCACATCAATGTTGTGATTCCAGAATGTTCACATCAAGGTTGCCATTCGAACATGGTCACATCAATGTTGAATGGTCGCATTAGTGTAGTAATTCTAGAATGGTCACTTAAGGGCAGCCATTCCAGGATGGTCGTTTTAAAGACACATTTACTATATAAATAACAAAATACCGAAGTTACTGTTAATTTATTTTCTGCATATGCGCATCTCGACAACTCATGTCTCATCAGTGCAGATCAAACCAAAACATTTGGAAGTCTTTTAACCGAAAACTTGTAAAAGCTGATAGAGAACAAATATCCAAAAGGACCTAAATAGGAAAGCCAGAATTCAGCTAAGGACAGAGCTATGCACGAGGGAGATACTCCTTAGTTTTAAACAAGATTTTGTAAAATTTAGATATTGCAAGTTTCAAGAAAGTCAGTTTTCGGGTCAGCACCGAAGTAATGACTACTGGGTTGGTGAATACCCTCGGGGACTAACAGTCCACCAGTAGAGGCATCGACCCAGTGGTAATAAATAAATAACAAAATACCGAAGTTACTGCAAAAAAAAAGACAAAAGCAAGTATAAATGCAGCTACACTTATGATAATAATGTAAGAATAATAGGAAGCTCTGTTTACCTAGTGTAGTAAATGTAGGAATGGTCACTAAAAATACACACAATTCTAAGAGTCTTACGTCTTTTAAGTACATATCAAATCAATACATCTGGAAAATAATAAATGGGAATGTTTAAACATTAATGTTTGTATGTGACTGAGTAAAAGTACGTGTTTTAATTTTTTTTTCTTCAAATTTTTCCAATTGATTAACTTCTTGTGATTCTGAATAGCAAGATTTTAAACACCAACTTATCAAACAACAAGTCTTCTCTCCCTAAACTTTTTTGATGTTAAATGTTTCCTTCAATTAGCCTACAAGCACGGCTAGTCGGCAATTGAAAATGGACGAACAGTGGAAGTTATTTCTGGCCAAAATCAAAACGCGTTTTTTTTATTGTCACACTAATGACAGAGGGTAATTTGAGTATTCAATCAGATTTATCAGTATAACTCCGAGACAGTAAAATTCTGTTAATGACTGTCAATTTAAGTGTCTAACAGACAAATACAGCATACTTTAAAGCTTTTGCAGTCCTTGGCGTTAGCCGACAGTCAAAAAAAAAAAAAATACTATCACTGGTACGGGCAGCCCTTTTGTTTTTGGATCATAGTAAATAACTGTAAATTCATTTTCTGCATATGTGCATTTCAACAACTTATATTTCCTTGGTGCAGATCAAACCAAAACATTTGGTAGCACATCAACCGAAAAACTAGTTTTAATTTTTTTTAAATATAAATACTTGGAAAGTTTCAACAAAGTCGGTTTTCAGGTCAGCATCGAAGTACTTGGTTGGTGAATATCCTCGGGAACAGTCCACCAGCAGAGGAATCGACACCATGGTAATAAATAACAAAATACAAAAGTTTGAGGAATACAAGAGTTTGCATCGAAATATCAGTGGTCAACGGTTGAGAAGGGAACCGTTGCAAGTCAGTTACAGCAAAAGGGAAGAGGTAACCGAATTAGATCTAGACACGGTAGGTAGAAAGCATGAAGTAAAAAATGGCTTTGAACGTATGAGATTACTCGTAAAGAAGCCAGATACATTAAATAATTCTTTAATTCATATCAAACATTTAAGTTCTTATCAAATATAAACAAAGAATAGACAAATTTTTAAAAATTAAACCCTGGCGTAAGTGTACTTCTTTGTGTGTCTTAGTATTACTCGACGACAAAAGCAAATGATTACAATCTAGTATAAATAAAGCAGTCCATTCATCATCGCAACCTGACCGCGAATCATTGTAGCCAAACTATGTGGACACTCGCCACACTCCTTGCAGAATAAAGACCCCTTATATTATGTACCTTTTAAGGAGAGCAGACTCACTTGAAGTCGTATGGAAGGCTTAATCTCATGCCCGTAGATATTTGTCCCTTTTCCCAGTTGCAAAAACACGTTACCTCGGATATCCTTTTGTAAATTGATGAAGTATTCTAATCCTGATATAGATGAATAATTGCACACTGGACGTTTAACTCTTACATACCACTGGAAGTAGAGCAAACTCGCCAGAGTCATGCAGAAGGCTAAATGTCCTGCCCCTTCCCATTTCTCCCCTTTTCCAGTGATAATCAAACTCGTTGCACATTCCACCTTTGTTTCATTTTTCTACTAATAATTTTTTAATAACTCGTTCTTGTCCGGATTTAGCTGAATATTGCTAAATGGATCTTACAATCCTCTCTTTAATCAACCATATTCTATGGAAAACACTAAAAAAGACTTTATTTCATACTAAAACTAATAAAAATGTAATTTAAGAAAAATTTCAAAAATTTAATTCTTAACTAAAAAAGGCTGTAAATTTTGCATTTAAAATGCAATTCTTAAAAATAAGTAGACATTTTTTTGTATTTCAAAGTGAGATTTTAACGTTTTATTAATGTATATTATATCTTTAATAATACAAAGAAATTCAAGTTATCAGCAAGTAGAATGCTGTTATTTATAACATCTGGCACATTGACCAGTTGATAATTTGCAAGAGAGCATTATAAATCATTTCGTGGTTCTTTTATATCTTGAATTTGTGCATTCAATATTGAATGAAAAGAATAAAAAACAAAAAGAAATTAACTGCAAATTCAAAATGGCAGTATGCATCGTTACTATCATACGGAGACCTGAAAGTATTTCAGTTTTATTTGATAAAGTCTAAGTTGTTCCCATATATTTCTGTTCAGTTTCCATGTATTCTTTCTGCAAGTTTTCCACTGTTTCACTAAGCTATGCACATCGTTTACATTACTGTTGATATCTTTGCTTTGACTGGTAAATCTCTTGCACATGTTTTTCCTCATTGGTGTCAAAAGAAACTGTCACACAACTTTACTTATACTGACATCATTTATAATCTGCTGTTTCACACAACTCTAATTCCATTCTTACCTTATCCCATTTGGAATCAGGAATGAAATCCAGGTAAAGAAAATGCAAGTACAAATTCAAGTGTGTGTGGACACAATGAATTTTACAATAATATCAATCAATCAATATAGTAGTATTATCTAAAGACCAGTCACTGGGAACCGTACAGAAGGCTAAATTTCCTGCCCCAGCCCATTTCTCCCCTTTCCAGTGGCAATCAAAACTCGTCCCGGTGATACCTTTCACCTTTATTTCTTTCTTCTCTTGCTTATATTTTGTTGAATTGATTAACTTTTTAACCTCCTGATATTGCTGAAATATTGGTCACTGGACGTTAAACTTATCAATCAATCAATCTTAAAAGCCAACACTCTAGGGGGGTTGTATGGAAACTTAATTTCCTTCCCATTTTTCTCATTTTAAGTGGCTATCAAAACTCGTTGATTTGTCCGATCCACCAATATTCCGTTCTTCTTTAACTTGTAGTTGTTTTGAATTGATGGAATTGTTCTCGTCCTTGTAAATCTGCAATATTGCTGCCTGGACATAAAACATGAACTAATTTAATAATCAATCTTAAAAGCCCACTTCGGTAGTCTGTGCAAAGCGCCGACAGGACCCATGCAGTTGTTTCTAAGTTCCTAAAGGGTTTTTTCGCATTTATTGGATTGATTGATTGATTGAATATTGTTTAACGTCTACTCAGCAATATTTCAGCTATATCAAGACGAGAACAAGTTTGTCGATAAATAATCACTTTGGGGTATGGAAAGGGCCATGGGACGGGAAATTCTGACTGCCACTGGAAAAGTAGGGTGAAATCGTCAAGGGCGGGGAATTTAGCCTTGTAGCCGATCACCTACGGACCACCCCAAAAAGAGCTTGCTACAAGGGTTCTTTAACGTGCAGGAAGCGTGGCATTTCTCCCAACACGTGGACCTGAGTTTACATCCCATCCGAAAGATGGGTTGTGTATTTATTAATCCCGCACAACCACGGAATGGGTCCTATTTCTATATCCCGGGACCCTCGGGGTCAGCCTCCGTTTAGGAGGGGTCACACCCCGCATTTATTGGAACAATGAAGAAAGGTTCCAAAACCGGCTGCAGAAATTCTTCAACCAAAAATATTTGTCTCAACCTCATTACGCGTAGAAATCGTCGGCAAAAGCGTAAGTCGTAATTCGAGGTCAAAAATCGTAGTGGTAAACAGGCCTGCATTTATCAAAAATAAATACTGAAACTTTGTACTGTATACTACCTGGCGTTTCCCCATTGTCCACAATAATTTGCGTTATGATCGTTAATTCCTTCTATTTCAAATATGAAAATTTAGAACAAGGCTCAGGTGTTCATTCTAAATCATTCAAAGTTACCTTTGAAAGGGAGTGGGTCTTAGGGCCATACACCAACTAGGATGATATTATATCTACATTTGCGACTTTGTTGTAGTATACGTCCAAGCGGTATCCCTGCTTGCACTTTATCTTAATTATTTATACGAGCACATAATATTATGTAAATAAGAGATTCCTATGCAATATTTTTCAAAAATCTGGATTTTTTTTAGCAAATTCTTCATTTTCAGGAATGTTACAAATTATAGTACAAGCATGCATATGTACGACGAGAAGGAACATATCTATCTTTAAAAAACTGCTTTTTTAATGAATAGATGTTACCCGAAAGATCAAAGGGAAATTTGAAATCCGAAGCATGTTACTGAGTGCATGATCAAGGAGCAAGCAATCAGGTTTTTGAATATGATCAATCAAACAGTCGGCGAAGTATTCTTTTTGAAATAACAAGATTGCTACGCGTAGCTATGTTCCCCGCCGCTGCAGTAAAGTAAAATTTTACGAATCAAAATGGCGGCAGGATATTAGGTTGCAAACAGCCAAGCAAAATTTCAGCAAAATCCCTTAATTGGATTTTGAGGAGATGTGTCCACAAAGTCTTCCTATGTTGTAGTATGCATTAAGTCGATAAAGTCCCATAACTCCCGTAAATTTTGTCCAATCAAATTTGCAGCATAATATGATCAAGTACACATGTTGGCAAATCTTCAAACAAAATTTCAGCATAATTTCCGAGGAGTTGCGCCCACAAAGTGTTCCTAAGCTGTAGCATGCATTAAGTCGATAAAGTCCCATAACTCCTGTAAAATTTGACGAATCAAAATGGCTATGCGATATGATCTTGTAAATAAGGTGACTAACAATCCTGTAAAATTAGAATGAATTCGGACTTGCAGTTTCAGAGGAGTTGCGTCCACAAGATTTGCCATTGTATAACAATGTGGAAATAATCAAAGTCCCATAACTCCCATAAATATTGAGAAATCAAAATGGCGATGGGATATGATCTAGTACTAATGGTGACTAACAATCCTGTAAAATTTGAATGAATTCTGGCCAGCGGTTTCTGAGGAGTTGCGTCCACAAGATTTGCCATTGTAAAACAATGTTGAAATAATCAAAGTCCCATAACTCTCACAAAATTTGACGAATCAAAATGGCGATGCGATATGATCTAGTACTAAATTAGAATGAATTCTGGCCAGCGGTGTCTGAGGAGTTGCGTCCACAAGATATGCCATTGTATAACAATGTTGAAATAACTCCCACAAAATTTGACGAATCAAAATGGCGATGCGATATGATCTAGTACTAATGGTCACTAAAATGTAACAATCCTGTAAAAATTGAATGAATTCTGACCAGCGGTTTCTGAGGAGTTGCGCCCACAAAAAAAACGTGACACACGGACGCAGGCCATTACCATGTCCCTCCATCGCATTGCGACGGGGGACAAAAATATATCATTTATTACAAAAGAAGATATATAATGCTCATATCATCATTTCAAATATACAATTTTTATACTACCCAATATACCACTGCTGCGAGGGTATTCACCAATCCTTTAGCCAGTACTTCGGTGCTGGTCCTAAAACCGATTTTATTTGAAAATTTGCAATATCTAAATTCAAGAAAATTTGTTTAAACCTAAGGAGTACCTTCTCTTGCAATAGCTCTGTCCTAAGCCGATTTTGGCTTCCTTTTTAGATCGAATTTTTAATTTGTTCTCTATTTCGGTTCACGGATTTCCAAATGTTTGGATTTGATCTGCACTGATGAGACATAAGTTTTCGAAATGTGCATATGCAGAACCTAAATTCACAGTAACCTCGGTATTTTGTATTTACAACAAGTTTGTGAAGTGTCACAGGAGTTAGTTTTTCCTGTTAGTTCCCGAGTTCCGGGGCAGGCCATGGCTTTGAATAAACTGATCCGGTAAACTTAATTTTAACTAACGTGCTTCATTCAAAATGTGCTACGGTTCACGCTTTTACCCATCAATAAAACTATAAAATATGGCATTCAATTCTTAATTGTAATGCAACATTTATATAACGAAAATTTTGAGTTCCTAAAAAGCTACCGGCTCTTAGCTTTTTTACTCAATAAAACTATGATATGTGAAGTGTGTGCAATAGCCTTCAGTGTTCGATTTTGGTCAACAACCCATACAAAATGATATCAAGATAGAAACGAGCTGTTAAGTGTTCCAATAGACTATGTTCTAGGTTCATGGTTTAGGCACTGACCTCTTGATTTGACTAATCTCCAGTAATTTCTATAGGCAGTGTACATGGATTTTTACCCATGCAGATATGGGGTGTTCCTTGATTGGAGGAATATCTGGTACACTCTACATACATTGTAAACAGATGATTTCCCGAGAATTCGTAATGTTGCCAATCTCTTTAATTATATGTCTCTGTGATAACAGAACTAATCACTCGGCGTAAATTTCAACTGAATAAACGTCTCTTTTTCTCAAAGTCATTTAATTACACACCATGAAATAAAAGGGGCAACAGGAACACCTAGAGTCGCTGAAAATTATAATTACACGCATCAATCTGCTAGGGATCTACACAGGAAAAACACAAATACGTTACAATGATAGAAACTCGGGACAGTTATCCACGTTATACCATTGGATTTGGAACGACCTACTATGATGATTGTAAAAACGACCCAGCAATGTTTTATTACGGGATCGTTGAACATACTTTACATTGTTCTAATTTTAGACCAATCAAGGAAAAGAAAACCATTTGTTTCATTTGCGATTGTAATTTTAGCCCATACAAGTTCAGAAAGTATTCACCCTAGGCTAACTTCCGGCGACTGATTATTTATACCGGCTCCCGGGAGAGCCGGTAACAAGTTAAAAATAGAACATGAAATCGATTAATGGTTTTTAATTGCATTACAATCGCAATAACGGTCAAAATATCCGTTTACAGGCTCCGCTACGCGTCGCCTGTAAACTGCATTCTGACCGTCAAATCTATGATTGACGCCCTCGGGTATTCAAATAATGTACTGTTATTGCTTAACTACTTCCAATTTTTACGAGGCAAACTGGAGAGGCGTATTTTTTTTTTGGAAGTTAAAATGTAGTTATAGAGGTATCAGGAGGAATCCAATAATTAAATCAAGTTTGCAAGTGTATGTCCATACAACTATAAACCACTCTTTGTTGTACTCTGTGCAATAGTTTTGTAAGAATTGGCACTTACCTAATCCTTAGTTTACGTATATGTCCCGCTGGTCGACGGTTAGTGGAATTAGTACATCATCTTCATTAACTTGTTCAACCAGAAAGAGGCTAGGGCACATGTGGAACTCCCTGATTTGGGGTCTTTGGGTCTTACCAATAACTGGAAATACCACCGGATACTACACTCCCCCAAGTTTTATTGTTTAGGCCCCCGCCAGGTAGAGGTCCATCAAATAAGGACCACATTCCTAGGGCCTTTCCATGAAAGGCAAGGGTATTTTTCCACCAATTGAATAGATCT
>MJUU01019405.1:86253-102656 GCA_002080025.1 Modiolus philippinarum
GCAAGGTTTCAAAAGCATCAGGTATAAGGTGTCAGAGTTTCAGATTACACAAACTCAGTACCGTAATGTTAAAATTTGATGAAAAAATGACTAAGTTCAACAATGGATAAATTCCAAAATTTTTTTTCAAATCTCACCAAAAGGGGAGGTGCACATCTTTAATATATTCAGAACAACTGTGCAAAGTTTCAAAAGCATCAGATATAAGGTGTCAGAGTTTCAGATTACACATACTCAGTACCGTAATATTAAAATTTGATGAAAAAATGACTAAGTTCAACAATGGATTAATTCCACAATTTTTTTCCAAATCTCACCAAAAGGGGAGGTGCACATCTTCAATGTGTCCAGAACAACTGTGCAAAGTTTCAAAAGTATCGGGTTAAAGGTGTCGGAGTTTCAGATTACACAAACTTGGTACCCCCAAAGCGTGACGGACGGACGGAGTCGAGCGGCTCCTAGACCTGCGGTCACCGTTGGTGACGCAGGTAAAAATATTTTGGTCGACGGGTGCGGCCAAACTGAAATTTGAGAAAATATGTTGGAAATATACCGATTTTTCTCAAAATCTCCATACTTGCGTAAACGGCAAACGTCATAACCAATTATGACGTCATCGGAATGCGAGTACGAAACAAATACGAAACGTTCGATACATATGGATGGAAATGGTGACCTATTAACATTAATATGTGACAATTAAATTTTGGTCAAAATCATGGGCCATTTTTGGTCCTTTGTGGCTCTACTCCTTTGTCAGCGTATGACATTGAAATTTAACTCGCACAGATTCATAAACAGTTGTCCCTTTTAAACTTACTCATGCGAATTTGCGGCCAGATCAAATTGAAAATGTGTAATTCCAAGCTTTCCAGCTACGGGAAATCTTTCTACAAACTGATTTTAACTACAATTTCTATGTTTTGAAATTCCCATAAGAAAAACTGTTCATTACAGAAGATAACATTAATACGGTACTTTTAGAAAAAAGACGAGGGTAGTATGAAAATAATCCGGAAACTGAGATCTACTTTCGAAGTTGAACTTTAATAAAGGAAAGTAATTCGCCAAAAAGGGGAGTGGTCACGTGATTTTATCTCATGAATAAAATACCCCAGATTCTTCCTTATGCACTGTATCGACCACAAGTCTTTTCATGACATGAAGCATCAAGAATCAATTCATGAGTAATTTGTAATTCGAAAATCGNTTTTTTTTTTTTTTTTTTTTTTTTTTTTTTGTTACCGGTACATGCACATCTATAAATACAACTTGTTTAAGCAATTTGTAATTTTTAATGTTTCTGAAGATATGAAACTGAATGAGCCTTACCTACCCTAGACAGTGATTCGGCAAAAGTAGAATATCCATGCTTTGCTTTGTTTTCAAGCAGCCAATATTTGGAATTCTGAATATGAAAAAGAAAGGAAATTGGGTAAATGTCGAGGAGAAAACATCCCATATCCAGGTTAAAACGACCCAAACCAAAGCATCTAGGGGTCACCGTACGGTCTTCAACACAGTGAGGAACCTCACACCATATAGAAGTCCACTAATGTAAAAATAATCAAAACACTCTCTTATCAATGAAAATATTCCCTTTTGGAAAAAAAAAAATATGTTGTTTGAAAAAATTTAAACATTTTCGTGATTCATTCAGTGAAAAAACATTTTAAAAGTCCTCTTAAACTTGTAGGGCATTAAGAAACCACTCTTAACATTTAGATCTTATTTCCTACACTAATAAGTTGACAATACTTTCTTCTGCGAAATTTCTATAACAATTTTCCTCCGAACCATTCTTAATATTTAGTCCTATTTGCTACACTGATAAGATAACTACTTTCTACTGCGAATTTTCCATAACAATAATGCTCAGAAATTAATTATATAGTTACCAGATATGTTAACTACGCAGAGTGACAACAGTTCACTAGCTAGAGTCTTGAGTGATGTTTTTTTTTATTGTTATGAGGTAGAAATGACCCATAAAGAGGCAGGGCGCTTATAGCCGAATTTTGTTCACTCGATAATTTAAATTGAAGTGTCTTAATTTATGCCAAAGAAGCTATATTTAACCGATTGATTGCGTCATATTTAATATTTACCTGTAGTATCCCAGGGTATTTCTCTGCTGCAGTTCATTGAGAGGCCAAAACCATAAACAAATTTGTTTCATAACTATAATTAATCAATAGTCATAAACGTACAGTGTACATGCATAATAATAATAATAATAATTTGGTTTATATTAATGTACTAAAGGAATATGATATTTAAATAATTAACTGTACATCATTGGTCTTTCTACTATTGCTTGAATTCGTTGAGGATATTTTTGTTGGCATTTTACATCTGATAAATGATTAGCCAGGAAAAAACCATGAAACATTCAAATGTGTGATTCTGTATTTCACTGCGATCACGCCATACTTTGATGCTTCTGGTCCTTACTAGTTGTTTAAGTTTGTCTCTTGCTTGATCCAGATTTGTTGATGCTTGTTCCATAATTTTTCGAGTGTCACCTTGACTACCTATATTGTCATGGATCTGTATTCTTAGTCTTGTGCAGAGTCTCATTCCAAAATGTATAACTTCCTTAGGGAATATCTTTCTAAGATGATTTAAAGGAATTTTTCGGCAGTAGATTGACTCTTCCTTACACTTTTATTTAATCTCGGCTTTATTTCAGTGTCCATAAATATATTTCTCCAGTTGTTATCTCATTCTTGTGCTGATCTTCAGGTGTTTGTATCGAAATATTTCTTTTGTCAATAGTAATAGTCTTCTTTGCCATCGTTATCCTACGTAAATAGTCATTATTTGACTGCCTTTTTGTCTTGCTTAATAATGATTCATCAATTCCACAGTGTTTTGCATATTCTATTTATAATTGTCTACCATTTAACGGGAACTTCCCGTTACATGTTAGGGAATACTTCCTGGCCACTTAAGTCCAATAGATGGTACTGTCATTCCAGTAATGAAACGATCTTAATTAAATATACACTTCGCCAAAAGTTAAGCAGCACCCTAATTTACAGACAACATTTATTTTTAAAGACCTGTGACATAAGAATACCAGCACCATGTGTTTGAACGATGGTGCTTGTCTTGACATTTTATACATGAACTTTGTATACACTATGTTTGATTTGATAATTTCACCCATATCCCGTTTCGTGGTCACTCTAAAAAAGAGGCTGAAAAGTTTAAAAAATAAACTAAGAATAAAGTTTCAACAACACTTTACTTTTCAAGGATTAATCTGATACAAAACTGAGTAAAACAGCTTTGGATATAAGGGAAAATCATTTAGGGAACATAGCAATCCATCAAATTATCAGTAATGTGTATAACCACCTTTTATACGAAAAAGTTCCAACACATGCCTTCTCATTCCTCTGACCAATCGTTTGTACGTTTCCCTGGGTAGATTGTTCCGTATATCCACTACTGCATCGCGCAATTCGGCTGAATTCTGACACACCGACACTCTGTTGTTCAATTTCCGACCCATGCTATCCCAGATGTTTTCAATCGGATTCATATCCGGCGACATAGCAGTCCATGGAAATGTCTGTATGGCTTCTTGCCGTAAAAAATCAGTCACTATTCTTGTCCTGTGAGGTCGGGCATTATCATCCATGAATATCGGACGATCGGCAAGTGCATGGTTATCAAAATAGGGAGCCACGATATTTCTAATAACGTCATTACGGTACACAAGTCCGGTCATGTTGCCTTGAAGCACATACAAGTCTAGCTTGCAACCAAATGAGAAGCATCCCCACACAGTGACACCTCCACCACCAAATGCCCTGGTGCCAACGATGTTCCTCTGGTTATATGCGGTGTTCCGTTGCCGCCACACGCGCATGCGCCCATCAATATGACGCAGCAAGAATCTGCTCTCATCGGACCAGTGAACGGTCGCCAACTACGTATATTCCAATGTTGATGAAATCTGGCACATTGATTACGTGCTACGCGGTGCCTACGGGTAAGTTCAGGACGTTTAATGACTCGCCTGGCTCTCAAACGTGCTGAATTGAAACGTCTGTTAACTGTCCTAACACTGATACTGTTATGTATTCACATTGTCACGTATCCATCGTGACGTCCTAAAAGGGTGCCTTCGAGATGAGCGCGAAATACCCCGGTTTTCACGGGCAGAAGTTTTAGGCGGTCTTCCTGTTCGAGCGCGTTCAGTAACGACACCATCATCCCGGTAACGCTTCAAAAGTCTACAAACAACACTATTGTGTACATTGAAATTTTCAGCTATTCTGCGCATGCTTAGACCAGTATTGCGCATGCCAATAATTTGCCATTTCTGTGCTTCTGTTAGTTTTCGTCTCGGCATCACGAACTAATGTGGCATAAATGTCCATAAAGCTCATTTCAACTTTCAAAACTTACATAACCATACAGCAGGTAAACTTGTGTTCATAACAATACCGAGTACCCGTTTAGAAAACCGGTTTTCACGCGTATGGAATACAATCGGAAACATTTAAAGGCACTTACCTGTAATCAGTTGATGGGAAAAAATATGGAAACCATTAAAAAAAATTAAGCCAGATATTTTTCAACTATCTCAAAATCATTTTGGTGCTGCTTAACTTTTGTCGAAGTGTATATATATCTGTCAAATTTTGCATTGTGTTTTCCACCTTCAACACCTGACAAATCTAGTGTGTCCATGTTGCACTGGTTAAATGATTTTCCTGAAGCAAGAAAACTGGAAAGTCATTTTCATTGGAAGACAAATTTGTTCCATAAGGTTTCTGCTGTTTGTGGTGGTGATTTATTTATTTTTGACGAGTTTTAGTGTCTATCGGTTGTGGCATGGTAACAACTGCTGCAAATGGATGATCAAATTTTACTTTAAGTACTTCTTCAAAAATTGGATGGACTACATATATCATAGATATCAGAAATTTTAGTTCTTTTTCCTTGGAGCCTGTGTGTATTTGGGAACAAAATTCTCACTTGGTTACTGATATTTCGGTATTTTCTCACAGGTCTGATGCATTTCCTGAGTAATAGACTTACTGGAACCATATATTTGAGAAATATGCAAATGGGTAGTATTTGATGGTATGCAGTTTTCTATTGTGTGACGTTTGTTCTCCTGATCTGATGTCTTAGCACACTGCCTAATACTTGAAATGAAGACTGTTCACCCCTTGTCTTTCTGTTAAGTCGTGTGTTTTGTCTGTAAGCCTTACACATTTTTTTCCATAGGTTAGAAATTTCTACCCATGATCCAAAATTATTGTAAAAAAAAATTTTTTACCAAAAATACACCAACACAAAGAAATTTTAGAACACGTTTTGTCAGATATAACATCAAACAACGGAGAAATTGATTATATTCACTTGGTAACATTTCAGCCCCATCATACTAGAACACTTTTGTCAAAAGTGGAGCCTTACGAAGTCGCCTGAAAAAAGGTAAGGTATATTATTTTGTTATATTCTTCCCAATAACTCGTACCTTTGATATTGATCGATTGATTGATTAGATGAGGGTTAAACTTCCAGTGAGCAATAAATATTACAGCTATATCTGAACGAGAGCAAATTCACCAATTAAAAATGGTAAAATGAAAGAAAAAAAAAGGTGAAAAGGACAACCGATGCTACGAGTTTTGATTGCCTTGAAAAAGGGAGAAATGGGTAGGGCCTTGGAATTAAGCCTTCTGTACAAAACTCTGTGTTCTGCTCTCCTGATAGAATTATAGAAGGGGTCTTTATATTGCATTAAGGGCGTCGTTTCTCCACACAGTTTGGCTACAATAATTCGCCGTCAGGATTTCCGTATTATGACCTTACTACCCCGTATAGACAGGGCATCTCCCTTTCTTCCAAATGAGGGCGCGACTTGCAGCTCTGTAGCCTGAGCCCCTGAAAACCGATTCAGATGCCGGTCTTGCTTATATACTAGTTAAAACTAAATTCAGATAATTATCAAATAATTTGAAAGTAGTACATGGAAATTTTGAATATGATGTTGCACATTAAATTGTTAGATTTTGATATTTTTATCTTAACATTATCCCAGTTATCTCTTAAGTATTTCTACAAAGTCGATTTTTTGTTCGTTTAATTACTGTTTGTTTTTTTTTGTTATCTTTGTGTGTGTTGGGGGAGGGGGTACAGAGGCTTTTCATGTGTTTCTCTTACTATATATATCAGGCGGGTTAAGTACTTCTTTAAGTAATTTCAGATGTTCATGTCAATAACATATAAGGCCACGTGTGTTTTGATGGTTAGCTCACCTGGCCAGGTCTGGGTGAGCTTTTGCCATCACTTGACTTCTGTCTGTCCGTCTGTTGTAAACTTTTTTTTTCAAAAAATCTTCTTTCTGAAGCCACTAGACTAATTTTATCTAAACTTGCCCTGTGATTTTGAAGAACGTCGGAAAACCGGTCTCAGGGTTACAGCCCTTTTTCCGTAAATTAAAAAAGAAATATGCATTTTTTATTTCTAAAACCTTAACAGATAGAGGTAAAATATTAATTCGAAAAATGTTCAGGATATCAAGATCTACATTCTCTGAAATTTTGAAGAAAATCCAAAAGCTTGTGTAGAAGTTATTGACTGTGTTTTTCACAAATTTGTTTTCTCTGTTCAATGCCATATGGCTATTTCCCTTTAAATTATGTTTTCAAATCTTCCTTGGTTTACTTTTCTCTTTTAAGGTTTAGAGAAAATCCCTGCCATCACTTTATTAAAAACAATTATTTGTTACATAATCAAGAGCAAAAAAAGTGTTTTTGTACAAATTTTTACAATTTTTAGCAAAAATACTTCCATATTCTTAAATAATTTCACATTATACTATTTTTTGTATATAAATGTTTATTGTGTCCTTCAATGATTATTGTTTGCCATACAAATATCTTTCGTAGACAAATTTTAAAGTAGAATATTTACTTCATAGCCTGTATAGACTCCTAAACAGACCTGGCTATGCCATGGTGAGCTTTTGCCATCACTGTGGCCTGTCCGTCGTAAACTTTTTATTCAATCATCTTCTTTGAAACCGCTTGGTCAATTGGAACCAAATTTGGTTACAATAGTCCTTAGGTCATCGCCTTTAAATAATGTGTTTGGCAAGTTATCACACCATCTAAGATTGCCATCAGTTTGATCTTTGTCGACTACTGGACCCTATATTCAAAGATCTTTTCTGAAACTACTGGGCCAATAGGACCAAACTTGGTCACAATGGTTCTTAGGTGGCCCCGTTTAAAATGTGTTCAGCAAGTCCACATCATATCCAATATGGCCACCAGTGGGGGAACGTGGTTTTAATTCTGGGAAATACTTTCAAAAATCACATACGAAAGCACATCATCTCATGCCGGGGCTTCTTTTGTTCAAAAATAGTAATATTTGTATGGCTAGCATATTCATTTAATTTTAATTATAAATTTGCTCATAAATAAACAACTTGCCCTTGGCGGATCCAGAGGGGAGGGTTCGAGGAGTTAAACCCCATTTTTCAGGATTTTTTTTTTGAATTTTGTGTAAAGTTTAGGCAAAAGTCACAAAGATAGAAAAAGACCTGGAACCCCCTTTTTTCGGAGACTAGATCCTCCGGTGCACACCTGGCCAAGCACCTCATTAACGGCAAAATGATAAATAATAAAATTGAATCATCAAAGCTAAAAAAAAACAGCATCATGGTGAAAGTCAAAGGCAGGGAAAATATCTCTGTAATATTTTCTCAGCAGCTACATGTACTTCCTATGCGCTTTTGGTTAATATTTGAAATTAATGGTAAATAGGAAAAAAATTCGCGACTTTTTTCTCGGCAGCTGCTTATCATTTCTTTATATTATTCAGTACTTGGTGAATGTCGAAGGCTTGGAAGATATTTTGTAAAAGTGTTCGAAGCAACTACATGTACTTATCACAAGTCTTTTGATGCTTGGCATGTACCATAATGCATGATCGAGGTCCCATACTGTGGGATTCGATTTCAGGTTTGAGGCTCATCTGCTTGAGGAACTCGGGTGATATTTTAAAAAAGTCCTTTCGTCAGCCCTTCTTCCTGTGATCACTTCTATGTTAAAGAATAACCCAATTATGCGTTGATTTATGCACATGAAATTCATACACAACATCAAGAACTACAAGAGAAGATGCTTTCGATTTTTTTATGCGTTTTGATATTACAAATTACAACCACACTCTATAAGAATTGTTAAAAATTTTCCCCTAGTTACTATAACCGACGTTGTGATATAATTTTCAAAGCCAGAAAGAAGCAATAAAATAATACATTGTTGCGCAACACACATGTATATATACATACAAAGTACATAGTTCTATCGTTATTTATGTTTGTCTCTTGTTTTCATTATTGTTTTTCTAGTGCAGTTTGCTTGTAAATTGTGGCATGTGATCGTAGTTCCTGACCATTTTAGGTGTTTGCTGTTATCCTGTTTTTGTAATATAAAATACATAGTTCTTTTTTTATAATTTTATTGCAAAAATTAGCAGTTGCTAATAAATTAAAGCACTCGTTTTAGTGGATGCTATCCAGTTTTCCTTGCAGTGTGCTGATTCACACATGGAAGCACATATGGCACTAGATTCAAGCCATGTAAATGTTCTCATGGCAGAATGTTGTTTGCAATAGGACTACGAGAATGGCGTTAACAATTTTCCATTATACATGTAGAACAATCCTATCAATTATAATCCGACTTCTGCGGAACGGCAATTTTGGAGATACCTTTTAGACTTATATCATTATGAACTTGCTTTCGCACTGGTGCATAGTTTAACATAGGATCAAAATTCATACTTCAGCTCCAGAAACACATAATGCTTTTTGTGTTTAAAAGTCTTTCGGAAATGAAAAATCACTTTTAACTAGCTTTCAACATTGCCATTAAGAAATATTTCTTCAAATTCAGTTGAGCAAGCATCCGAGTTTGAACTATTTCAATTTTAGCTCACATGACCCGAAGGGTCATTTGAGTTATTGCAATCACTGTGTGATCGTCGTTTGTCGAAAATTTTTTATGCCCCCGCGACGAAAAGTCGGGGCAATATTGTTTTACCCCTGTCCGCCCGTCTGTCCTTCCTTCCGTCCGTCCGAGGGGGGTACATGGTTTGTCAGCGCAACTCCTACAGTTTAAATGCTAGGAAGATTTTTTATTTTGCAAATCATTCGTACCTATATTGAAGATGTGTAAGTGGCAAGGAATTTAATTTTGCTTAATTTTTCTGTAAAATATACATTGTTGAACTCAGTCATTTTGGGGGGTAAATTAATAAAAGAGGGTACATAGTTTGTCCGCGCAACTCCTCCTACAGTTTTTATGCTAGGGTGTTTTTATATGGCAGATCATTCGTTCCTATATTGAAGATGTGCATGTTGGAAGGATTTCAATTTTGGTACATTGACTTGAAAAGTATACATTGTTGAACTTGGTCTTTTTTTTTTTTTTTTGGTGAATTGATAATACAGTGTACATAGATTTTCCATGCAACTCCTTATGCTTTTATGCTGGGAAATTCTTGATTTAATATATCATTTGCACGTATATTAAAGATGTGCATGTGACAAGGATTTTGATTTGAGTTTATTTACCTGAAAAATATGCATTTGTTGAATTTTGTCATAGTATTGTTATTACATGTACATTATTTGTCCAAGCATCTTCATGGTACAAAGTTTTATTTTGTAGATCATTTGTAACAATATTTAGCATGTGCATGGGTTAAGGATTATGATTTAAGTTCATTTTTACAAATTATTGAACTTAGCCATATATATAGTCATATTGGCTTGCTTCAGTGGGGGTCTTGCTGGAGCTTCATCATGTATGTCTTGGGAATCTCGGCATGTATTTTGCGGGGGCATCATATGTGTCTTACAGACACAAATATCATTACTAAGAAATCACACCCTAATGTAAATCTTGCGCGGGGACGTCATTTTCTAGTTCATAAATCTTTTCCTCTGAAACTGCTGACGCAATTTTTACCAAATTTAGACTGAATCATTACCAGGGGTCCGAGGACCAAACAACATGGTTGCCGTTTCTAAAAATAGCATATAGGGATAAATTGGTTTTTATTGGCAAATAACCCCAAAACCGTTCAAGATATAAAAATATGACTTGGGACAAAAGTGATCAGCACGACAAAATCTACCTACCCTGCGATTTTGAAGAAAATCTGGTTATCCATTTTGGCAATAAAATTTTTCAACATTTCAATACTTTTTATCAAAGAAAGTATAGCAGATAGAGGTCAACTTTAAATTGAAAAAACGTTCAGCATATCAAGATCTACCCACCTGGAAATTTTGAAGAAAATTTGAATGCAGATATAGGAGTTCTTGCCCTTTATGTCGAGGACTAAATTTTTAGTCGAGTTGGGACAAAGTTAAACTTTTAAATTGACTAATGGTGTCTTGGCGCCCGGGTGTCGTGGTCTAAATGTTGGTTTCCGCATGATATCTTGAGAACCACATGTCATAACTAAATCAAACTTTGCACAAAGATAACATATGATTAGAGGGGGAACCCAATATATTTAAGATTTGTGCAATGAAAGTCAGTGTGACAATCTGCTAAAAAATAGAACAAAAGTTTGACATTTTATCTGTTTCCGCAAAATATCTCCAGAAACATGTTACACATCGAAATGAAGCTTGGCATAGACATGACTTATGATCAGAGGAGAAACCCTATCAATTTTGAGGGTTATGCCACATAGGTCAAAGTCAGAACTTCTAAAACTAGACCAAAATTAAACATTTCTTGACAAATGTTCGGTCAAAGTCAGAACTTCTAAAACTAGACCAAAATTAAACATTTCTTGACAAATGTTCGGTATTATTTAATAACATAAATGGCTAAATAAAATGAATCTTGATTTTACTAGCACATGTTCAATTCATTTTATAGTTCTAATTATGTACACCAAAACAATTTTTTGTGCCATTAACTTAAAAGTAAGATATAATGAAAAGTCAAAATTATAAAAAGGGAGGTAATAAATTCAACTAGTAACTGAATCTTGGTTGACTTTCTGGGTGACACGGGAAGTGGGTGAATATCTAGGTGCTGAAGCAACTGATTTCTGAGATTTAAGTTTTGCTCATTCCTCATTCTAATTTTGGATAACAGTTCTAAGACCGATGACTTGAGATTTTTTGTGAACTGACTTCTTCGGATAATTTGTCAACTGTGATTGTCAGTATTTTCCAAATGAACAGTGTTGTCAAGATTTTCCGGGTTAATATCTGTGTTGTCAAAATTGTCCATGTTGTCATTGTTAGATCTAAGAATATCTGGTAACATGTTGCTAGTTTCTTATTCGTCTAATTCTCTGTCAGTTGCAATGATTTGTTGAATTTGTGTTGAGAGATTTGGTTTAGGAACGGCTTGTGAACAAGGTGACTGGCTACAAAGTCAACTTCAAATACGCGATTGTCCATAACGGTTGTTGTAGATACGGTTGTGTTTTGATGAATTTTATTATCAATAACTGTATTAGATTTAAAGATTGAAACCTTTTTATGATTATTAATTCATCCAGATCAAAAAGGATTTGCTAGCGGAAGGAATATTAATGAAGCTAATAGAATGATTCAAGATGTAATTGAATATATAGATGATGAAGAAGACGAAGAGGGGATCGTAATATTTTTAGACCAGAAAAAGGCTTTTGATTGGGTAGAATGGGGATGGTTAGATTTTTGGTGTAACCTTTCGGAGTTGGATACAAATGTTATTTAAAAACGCTGTGACATGTATAAAAACAAACGGCTTTGTCTCCAAATATTTTTCTATTTCTAGTTCTGTCAAACAAGGATGCCCAATAGACCCTTTTTTATATATTTTACAGGCGGAGCCAATGGCATGCTCAATTCGTAATAATGGAAATATACATGGTATAAAATTGCCAGCGGATGTCGTAGGTGAACATATAGAAACAAAACTCTGTATGTTTGCCGACGACACTCAACTATTTAACGAAGACGAAATGTCGGTTAGGAATGCTTTTAATTTTTAAGTACTTCTGAAAAAGCTTCAGGGTCTAAAATAAATTATGATAAAACTAAAGGAATTTCTATTGGTCGTCTTAAACGTAGACGCCCTAAATTTGACAAAATAATTTGGATTCACGGTAATGTCAAAATTCTGGGAATCCATCATGGGTATAACATAGATGATGACAAGATTTGGTCGACTAAAGTTGAAAAAATTAAAAATTGCATTCATGTCTGGAAAAGCCGTAAACTCTCTTATACAGGTAAAAATTTGATCATCAAATCTGTAATCCTTTCATTGTGCAGTTATGAAATCCAAGTCAGATGTGTACCGGATAAGTTTGTAAAACAAATTTATTCCTTAATTTGGGAATACATTTGGGACGGGGGTGTAAATCAGGTCGATAGTAATTCTTGTTGTTAAGTGAATTAGAAGGGGAATGGGTATGACAACTTTCGAATCTATTATAGAGTATAATCAAATAAAAATTGTGTACAGCTTGATTAATAAACAAACAAACAGTTGGAATGCTGTAGGTAAAGATTATCTTAAGAAATTTGATGCTAAATTTGGAGGGACATTTTTCTTGTGTAGATGTTCTTTAAAAGATTTTACAGCTGAGTTCATTACCACTTATTTATCGAAAATTCTTGTCATACTGGTCAAATCTTGTTTGAAAATTTCAAACCCCATACTCTAAGGAAAATATACTGAATAAACGTTTATTTGGAAACGATGAAATTACGTTCCAACAGAACCCTCTTTTCTTTGCTTCATTTAATAAAAGTGGATTACGTATCATTCACGATGTTTGGAACTCTGAAGGTAATAACTTTAAACCGTGTTCAGAAATTTAGGGCATTTTAGTTGATAAAAGAAATTGTATTTCAGAACTTTCGAAAGTCAAAAAAGCCATTTCTACGAAATTTGCAGCAATATTAAATGATCCTTTAGAAGATAATAATGAGATACATGTTGTTGGTCAATTTTCAAATTATTCAATGGCAGACACTCTTCATATAAAAAAAGGAAGGAAAACATTGTGCTCAAATGAATTCAAACTAAAAGATATTTAAACATTATGCAACATAATAAAGAGGTCAAACCGAAATGTATTTATAAATGGGAAAATTATTTTGGCGATTCCTGTAGTATTGACTGGAAACAAGTTTTATTTACATTAAAAAAAAAGATGAACATTAATAACAAAATCAGGGAATTTCATTGGAAATCTATACATAATATTCTTTACACTGAAAATAGACTGCAAAAAATGAACAAATCAAATGGTAGATGTCACTTCTGTCAAATTAACAATATTCAAAATACTGAAACAATTCAACACTAGTATTATCACTGTTGTCATGCTAAAGCTGTTTTAGAAAAAATCAAAAATTTTGTTGAAAGCTCTCATATTTCCCCTGGTTTCGAAAAAAGGGAGGAAAAATTGATGTTGGGTTTTTATGAGGCTAACAATAATATCTTTGTTTTAAATACAATTATCTACTATTCAAAATGGATCCTTTGAAAACAGGGGAATAGTATTAAATTCGGACACTTGAATATTAGCCATGATAGGCTTTTAAACGCGTGGCAACTTAGTCTTAAGCTGTTTTTTTTTAGAAATGAACGACATCAAAAATTCCTTTAAACATAAGTTACAGCTAATAATCAGTAATATGTAATTTACCTACCTTCAGCAGATCCAATATATCTCACTCATAATAAAGCGGTGTGCTCGTTTGGCTTTATAGCCTGTTTTTTTTTTATTTGTTTATTTTTCACTATGGTATGTTATCAAATAAACTGTAGGCGTGTTCAAAAATTCTCATAAAAAAGTCTAAGAGTTCATTGTGATTGTTGTACCTATGTGAATTGTCTACTAATGTCAAACATGATACGTGAACTATATATAGTTATAGATGGGAGCATGATGTTCATGTAGTGCAGAAAACCTAGACAGCTTGAATCCAGTGTCAGACATGCTGCTGTCTGGGTTTTCTTGCACGGCATCGAGCTTCATGCTTACCTTTCAAAGTATCTGTGTATTTATTACACGGTATATTCAATAATTTGGTTTTAAAATATAAATTGGGAGCATGTAATAAAAATAACTTAATTTGGTAGTTGTCAAAATTATATAAATGCAAATATATGAATCTTTGTATATATAAAAGATATAATGTGTACTTAATATTAACAATATATGTATTCACAGTTCACTGGCCAAATCCCCTGGTTAAGTTAAGTGACTAACAATCAGGGAAGAACCTTGGTGGGATCGCTGTACCACCAAGGGGATTTGTTAACATGTTCGGCCTCTACATCATTAGGATCTAAATCTGGTGGTTCATAAGTTGTGATGGCTGGTATGTCTGAAGATGGCAAATTACAAGAAGATAAAGAAGGTAGTCCAAAAATCGGAAAGTAAGAATTAGAAGATGTAACTATAGACTTATGTATTTACTCCATATCCTTTCGTAAAATATTGTTGTAGTTTTGGAAAGACTCCCCTCTTGTAAGAATATGGTAATCTGAAGCTGAGAATTTGAATGGATTGGTGTTGGGATGAAATGGGCTGAATCTGACGTGAAGATGCTTTGTTTTGCTGCTTCCTCGGCCAAAATTTTATGTGGAGCAAAATGTGCTGCATGTCATTCAACATCCTTCATGTTAGACCTCAAAATTTTCAAAGAGAGCAAAAAATACGGACTGTTTCCTGTTGCAAGTGTTCTTTAAAATGTGTGTTTCCACTTGGAATTTCTGAACGATAAAGGCAGAATCTTCTGGACATCTCAAGCACATCCATGCCTTTTTTATATTTTTCTACAGATCTGTGGCATATGTAGACATTCTGCAATTGAACAATGGATATTAACTCTCCAGTATATTTTGTTTGTATCTCATGTAGATCTCATGTGTGCCTCATATCAAATGTAACAGCTGCAACACTGTTGAAGTTTGCGTTTAACATCAATCGATCAATCCATTGATAACATGTGAAAGCGTAACGGTCGGTATTTTTAAGTCTTGAAGATCAGAAAAACATCTTCTATCTAAGTTGGTTAGCAACCTTTTTTAAGGTTTCATTTAATTTTGAACACTTTTCATTTTCCTGCCATTTGTCTTTTTCCATGACAAGGGTCGCCATTTTAAAAATTCCAACTCTTTGAAATTTTGTCAAGATAAGAACATTTCCCCCTCAGAAAAAAGTCGGACAAATGTGTTGAGGAAAGAGAAAAAAGGAAGAAGATTTTTGGAAACTAAATAGGAATTCAGTTAAAAAAACCATTAATATCAAATGACTTCGTTTTTTTGGAGAAATACGATATTAAAGTCTTCAAGTTTTGTTTGCAAGACTTGATTTTCGCTTAACATTTAGGTTACTTCTTCTTTATCAGTTTTTAAACATCTTATAATTTTATGGTCTTCCAAACGTTTAGATTTTATCTGCACTGAAGGGACATAAGTTGTCAAAATGCGCATAGGTAGAAATTAAATTCATAGTAACATCGGTATTTAGTTATTTTTACCACTGGGTCGATGCCATTGATGGTGAACTGTTAGTCCCCGAGAGTATTTACCAGCCCAGTAGTCAGTACTTCTGCGTTGACCCGAATTTGATTCTATTTGGAACCCTACGATATCTATAAATTTTGTTGAAAACTAAAAAGTATCTCCTTCATGCAGAACTGACCTTAGCTGATTTTGGCTTTATATTTAGATCATATTGATTATTTCTTCTCTATCAGTTTTACATTGTTGTAACTATCTTTTTGTCCCCCGCCGCACCGCGACGGTGGGACATAGTACTGGTCTGCGTCCGTGTGTCCGTCCGTCTGTCCGTCACACTTTCTTGTGGACGCAACTCCTCGGAAACCGTGTATTGGATTTTGTTCAAATTTTGACTAGATCATATCGCACCGCCATTTTGATTCGTCAATTTTTATAGGAGTTATGGGACTTTGACGTTTTTTAGCAATACTATACAAATGGAGATCTTGTGCACGCAACTCCTCAGAAACCGTTTATTTGATTTTGTTCAAATTTTTTAGGATTGTTATTCACTATATGTACTAGATCATATCACACCGCCATTTCGATTCGTCAATTTTTATAGGAGTTATGGGACTTTGACCATTTTTAGCAATACTACACAACTGGAGATCTTGTGGACGCAACTCCTCGGAAACCGTGTGTTGGATTTTGTTCAAATTTTTTTGGATTGTTAGTCACTGTATGTACTAGATCATATCGCACCGCCATTTTGATTCGTCAGTTTTTATAGGAGTTATGGGACTTTGACCATTTTTAGCAATACTATACAACTGGAGATCTGTGGACGCAACTCCTCGGAAACCGTGTATTGGA
>MJUU01019407.1:0-10182 GCA_002080025.1 Modiolus philippinarum
CAAAAGATATAATTAAATAAACTATGTTTTAAATTAAATCGATTTTCAATTTTTATATATAGGCACAAAAATGTAGGGAAGCCCAAAATACAAAAAGATTTTAATCAACCAAGTTCCCCGGCATCTAAATTAGTAATTTATTTTTCAGGGGGCTCTGGCTACAGAGCTGCTGGGTGGGTCCCTATGTGATAGATAGGGGAATGCCCTGTCTATGCAGGGTAGTAAGGTCATACAACATGTAATACGGAAAGGCAAATTGTGTATTTCCCTTCTATATTTCTCTAAGGAGAGTACACTCACTGAGGGTCGTATAGAGGGCTAAATTTCCTGCCCCTACCCATATTTGTCCTTTTCCAGCGGCAATCAAAACTCTTCAACCTTCATCTTTTTCTTCTTTCACTTATATTTCTTTTAAAATATAAAAATACCGAAGTCACTGATTAACTTGTTCTTGTCCTTATATAGCTGAAATATTGCTCTCTGGACTTTAAACTCTAACTAATCAATTTATCAACCAAGTTCCTAGTGACCATAACGGTAACGGTAACTCCTCTGTGTAATCATATTATTATACTTGAAACTAACAATAAATTAAATTTTTTTCAAACAATAAAACTGAAAGATTAATCGACAATAAACATGTACAAACCACATTATCTCTAAGGCTGAACTTCTTTGTCTTATAGGTCGGTAGTCCAGTAACTAATACAGCAGAAATTGAAAGAATAACTGCAAAACTGACAATCTTCATGACTCCCTATGTAATCTACAAATAATGTATAATTCATTATCATATACTTGTATGTGCAAACTTGCAAAATACGCCACTTCTGTATTTTGTCCTTCATGTTACACAACAAATATCGTTAAAAAAGGGAAAAAAACGAAAAAAAATGCAAACAGGAGCAATCTACCCAGAGTTATGTCTTGAATAGTATGCACATGAAAAAAACAAATGTTATGGCACGAACCAAGTTGTCACAGTTGATAGTTTAATTGATTGATTGATTGTTGTTAAACGCCAACTTTAGCAATATTTCATCGTGAACTGTTGATAATATAGTAATGAACATACAGTTAAAAGGGTTATTTAAAACATATGTTGATAGTTTAAGGTTGGACACATTCCACAGAAGACTTGTATAGTTAAAACCTGAATAAATTTTTATTATAAACGGTTTCAAAATACGGAGTATATTAAGGTTAAGTTCAGAAATCGAATTCACGCTAGTTTTTACACTACCGCAACGGAAGGACCATAAGACTGGTTTAACCCACAATTTCTCTTGAAATGTCTGTTCCTTGTCAGGAGGGGCCTGGGTGGCCGAGTGGTTAAGGTAGTTCTACTACCTATTCAACCATTGTAGTCTATCACCACTGCGGTGTGAGTTCGTGCCCCATTTTGTAGATTACAAAAAAGGTGAACTCGACTTACAAATCGTAAGTGATAAGGTATGTCAGTCACCTGCCCAAGGTCGATGGTTCTCTCCGGGCACCCCGGCTTCTTGCACCACTAAGACTGACCGTCATGAGATAGCTGAAATACTACTGAAAGTGACGTTAAACCACATATCAATAAATCAATCAATCCTAGTCAGGTTCATTGCGGTTGACAATTTTCCGGTGGTTTTACAACTGCTTTGTCATTTTTCCATTTGGATTTCGACTCTTTACAATCCTGATCTAGAAGTTTGTTATCACCAACATTTGTAATTTTGATTCGGTCCCAAAAGGCAAACAATAAAATTTATGTGTCATCAGTTACTCCGCTAGGGTTAGCCTTGTCTGTAACAAACACACTATTACTGACAATTGAAAAAAAACCAATGTTTAGCACTAGTCTGTGTCTGCAAGTTCGGCAATACACTTATTGGCTAAAATGAGTCGGCTTGTTCTAATATAATCTATGAGAGTTTGAAAGTACAATTTGGTTTTCTGTCGAACATCAAAGTTTGTATCAATCCTGCGATAAGTCTTCCTCATTTGAATAACCGCGGAATTGTATTCAGTCATTTTGAAAGTTATTTTAATAGAACTGGCAACTTAATCTTTTCAAACCAACACCAAGAGGTGATACATACGATTTATATGGATGTATTGAAAATTGCATACAGTTTATAATCAATTTAAGATACGACAGTTATCATAATTAGAGTAAGGGACCGATCATTGAACCTGAAGGGGGGGGTATGGGTTTTTTTTCTGGACAGAAATTTTTTTAATTATTTATTTTTTTCACGTGTATCAACGAAATATTTTTTTTTTTCAAAATTAACATTATTTTTTGGGTAGAATGCCTCCTTCGGAAATTTTTTTTCATCATTTTGGCAGACAAAATATTTTTTTTCACATAAAATCAGATCCAAAATATTTTTTTAGAAAAAAAAACCATAGCCCCCCCCCCTCAATGGAAGGATGCACGTATATAGCGTTGTTCGATTCCAGCCGGTGCTAGGGGTCGTATTGAACTTAATATGAGGTATGATCAAAGCCTGTTGTTGAAGCCCGGTGTTGAAGGCCTCATGGTGACCTCAAGACAAGGAACAACAATAGGGGCGGTGTTCCATTGCTTGGTTTTACCATGTATTTGTAGAGACTTTTTCTATTGTGCATTTATTGCATATCTTTTCCTTGTTTATCGCAGTAAAACTAATTAAGGTTTTACGTCTTTAAATATTATATCTAGGCTTTGACATGTGTATGATTTCAAGTCTTCAAAATGTCATAATTGTAAATAAACTTTAACAATAAATAGCTATATGTGTAATTGAATATCATTAACGAATTTAACAATATCTATTTCAATTCATTAAAAAATTAAATATGACATTTGCATTCGACAGTAACATTAGCTAATCATGTTTAAAAAAAAAGAGATTTTAGGGTTTGGGAGATAACTATGTTTTGTACTGAGCCATGTGTATGTATCAATTTAACGCAAAAGGAATAAAAAATACATTTTTTCTCAAAACAAATGAATATTCATTTTTCCTGAAAATACCTCGCTCACTCCAATAGTTTATAACGAGCGCATCTTGTCTCAGTTTTTAAATTCATGTAATACATTATACATACTTTCACACTTGTTACAGTAAATACAATCTTGAATGATTTTTACAGACCATTAATATGAGGAAACAAGACATTTTTGTTCTACCCTTTACCAGAAAACGGACGATCAAAATGTTAGAAAATTGCTTTAAAGTATGCAATGAACTGAATACTAAAGGAATGGAAAATTTGAGTCATACCCAGGTCTTAATCCTTAAAAAAATGTAACATGTCGTTAATTGAATATACATGATTTTAAAATTGATGCCAATTTTGTTATTACGTTGGTATTGTGTGACTTCTGCGATTAATGCCAACTAGAATTGTTTTAAAGGAAAACACAGAATCTACCAATAGTGTCACTAATCCCTTCTCACAACGGATTATACAGAAATGAGCAATCAGTCCAGTTAGCTGAACAACAAGAGGAGCTTCCAGGAAGCCTCGCACATCGACCATCAAAGAATCTTATGTCGCTACTTATCAAGCACAGGAAACAGCACATTTTCTACAGGGATGCATGAACCACCATGGAGCCTGGAATGGGATATGGCCGATGGCAAGACCCTACCTGTAGAAGCCTTAAAGTAATCCATCAAATTCAGAAAAGAGACAACTACCCGAGTGTGAAAGCGAATTACGGTGAAGAAAGTAAAAGTTGTAATATGAGTTGATTTGAGAGATACAGTAACTGTATTTTGTGATCTGATAGGACAAATTCGTAGATTTATCTGTCTCGCAAATTGAGTTTTCCGGTGACGCGAAAGTGGAGCTGGAAAACGGATGTACTACCGATGATCCTGAAAAACTGAGTGGTTACCTCTATTCTAATTCAAATTCACAAAAAAAAGGAAGAAAAAAAAAACAACAAAACAAACAAAAAAAAAAAAAAAAACAAAACAACAAACGATTTTTAAGTAAGCGGAAGTTTTGTATCCATACATGCTATTGGCTCCTACGATAAAGCGTGGATTTCACCACCTGACAACCTGTAAATCTGGAAGACATCCAATTAAAATTAGTGATGCAAACATTAATAAATTTGTAGAAATAATCGATAAAGATTCGTTTATGCTCGTGTAAAATGTTTGACAAAAACGTTTCATCTACTTGAATGTCTGCAATTGCCTACGAGTCATTTACGGATGTTTTCGAGCCAAAAACGTATGCCTACGAACGTCTACGTATTGATCATTCGTAAGGATTCGTAAATATTGATGGAAGTTCCAGAGAACATTTGTGCCGCCTGCGATACAGAAGAACCATTTTTGGCTAAGTCAACATCTTAAACTTGTGAAATTAAAATTTTAAGTATCGGCTGCATGTATAGTTCAAGAGAAAAAAAAAGTGTTCTGCAAATTTGTTTAGAATATGTTTTATGGTTTTGAAGGACTTGCACTTTAAAAAAATGAATGAACAAAAGAGCTACAATATAATTATATTGGCTTATCTGTAAGAAAGAAATTTTAAGTACAATGTTCAGATCTGATAAACAGCAAATACTGAAAGTTTGGTTGGAATCTGACTTACAATTTTGGAGAAGTCGCAGATTAAGAAACCAAATTAACTACTGAGCTTTTTTTTAAAAACTCAATAAACATCTAAAATCTGTAAAATAAAATTTTAAGTATCAGGTTCACAATTAGATCAGGTGAACAACATATCCTGAAAATTTGCTTAGAACATGACTTGCAGTTTTGGAGGAGTTATAGATTAACAAATTGAATTAACGAATGAGCTATTTTGGCTCAGTGAACCTCTAAAATTTGTAAGATCAAATTTATAAGTATCAAATCAGAAGCACAATTATATCAGGAGAATAACATATCCTGCAAGTTTGGTTGGAATCAGACTCACAGTTGTGATGAAGTTGCGGATTAACCAATCAGATTGACAAATTAGCTATTCCGACTCGATGAACCTCTAAACTCTTTGAAATAAAAATTCTAAGTATCAGGTGCACAACTACATAAGATGAACAATATATGCGGCAAGTTTGGTCGGAATCTAACACATAGTTGTGATGGAGTTGTGGACTGATAAACCAGATTCACAAAATTTAATGAGCTTTTCTTTGGCTCCGTTAACCTCTAAAATCTATAACACCAAAGTTCTCAGGTGAACAACATATCTGAATACTTGGTTGGAGTCGGACTTGTGGTTTTGAAGGAGTTGCGGATTCCAAAACCGACTGGCGACACAGGACGACGGACGACACAAGACGACGGATAGTAATCCCTATGTGTCGACTCTACTTTCAGCATGCGACACAAAAAATTCGTGTATATGAAGGCGGTATTACAGTTTTGATTTTTACTTAACTGGTGCAATAAATTACTGAATATCCAAATACTGCGAGAATTAAAGACAACCACAGATCTTAGGAATGCAAGAAATGTACTTTTTCACCCTCGTAAATACTAAATATTCCGGGGAAAATAATACTTCATAATTGGCCAGTCCGGTGTAAAAGACTAATGCACTGTAGTTCCCTTGACTGAACCAACCAGGTCATGGGAAATATGAATAAAAAAGGAAATTGGGAAAATATCAAGGAGACAACATTCCATCTCCAGGTTAAAACGACCCAAAGAAAGCTCCTGGGGTCAATTAATAAATGTTCAAGATTTAAACAAAAATGAAAACTAACACCCCATTTTCCATTGATTGCAATTGTCGAGAGATTTCATCGTATAAATAGAAAAAAAAAATAGTTAATAAAATAATAAAACAAAAACTCACCTTTTTCTACTTTCGTCCGTCTACTCTGCACCGTATCGTGTTGCCATTAAACATGTCCCCTGTTGGCATATTTATATCTAGAATTTAATGAGGTTAGAAATGTTAAAATAATTATCTATCATTCAATATTTATTAAGATAAATGATAAAATTCCAAACCTGATTGGCTATGTTAGTGCACATGAGAGTCACTTCTCCTGGTATATTCATACATGTACGGTCTGGGTCTAGGAAGACAATTTCACTGTGATGACCGTATGGGTATCACAAGAAATTCCTTTAATAATAAAACCGTGTATGAATGAAAGTCAGTAAAGTCTAAAGGTTATACGAAAACGGGTTGAGCTGGGGGATCTCCTGCTGGTATATTCATACATGTACGGTCTGGATCTAAGAAGACAATTTCACTATGCTGACCGTATGGATATCACAAGAAATTCCTTTTATAATAAAACGGTGTATGAATGAAAGTCAGTAAAGTCTAAAGGTTATACGAAAACGGGTTGGGCTGGGGGATATTTCTAATAGAAAAAAAATATCAGACAGATATGATTTCTGTTATGAATTCATGATGTGACTCTGTTTACGCAATCGAGACCAAGTGGCACATGGTCAGGGGAGCTTTTTATTCTCAACTACAGATATTGTGAAATTAATTTGAATGCAAGACATGATTTTATTTTAGGGGAACGCAAATTAAAGGAAAACGATTCATTAAAATATCTGTTTGCTGGTACAAATATTTTTTGTTCACAATGCCGCCGCGAACTGTTGACAGTTATTCAATCTTCAGTTTTTTCTTTTACATAGTTTCAAAATCTGTCAAATTTCCCATGTTTTAAAACATTTCATATTTTCTCCCCTTTTTCATTTGTTTTTAACTGATTCAACTTTTGCCTTCCCAGGACATTAATACCTCCAGCATAGCTGTTGAAAAAGTGGCCTCTAAATTCGGTTACAGGCCACTTTTTATACACCATGGTTCAATTGTTGTATTGCCTTGACCTCTTGTTTCAGGTCACATACAGTATAATCGACTGTCTAACAGACCGGTGTGTTACAATTGAACGGCAAATATGTTGTTTCATTAACATACAATGTTTTTATCGGTAATTTATACTTCTTGCCTCTGATGTGTACTGACCGATAAAGTCATTATCAACGTACTGGACCATATCAAAATGTATTGGGTCAGTACGTCAGAAAACATACGCGAACCGAAGCGACGCGCATTAATCTGAATTTAAAAACAACTCAAGAATGAAAATTATTTGCGCCAACAAACAGTAAACAATTTTGAAATTATTCGTAATTCAAACAGAACACACGTTTCCCTATAACTTTTGACTGTATTTCTGAAAAATTCATACCTTGATACTGAAATAAAAACATCAGGCCATAAATCCAATTCGCTATGATGGTTTGCTTTCTTCTAATGAACTGTCACCGATTTTAAATGAAGACAAAGAGACGCCTACCCCGTTACTACAAACCCCTACGACACTGAATTACGCAGGGTGTATTCAGTGACAGCAAAGGCGCCATGCTCAAATGACGGTCTGTGTTTTACGAATGTATCCTCTGTCCATTTGAAGCAATAATTACTTACCCTGTTGCAGCATCGATTGTATGTTGTTTTATATCAGTTGAATGAGGCTATTTTCATCATTTGTTACACTACTTCCAACGAAAATAAAATGACAGAACGAGTCTTGTTCAAACCCAACGTACAGAAGGATGTGACGTCACACTACCCTGATGTCAACAAGATTTGTGCACAATACAGTTTACGCATGAATTATTCACCAAAGAAAAAGTTCCCTTTATTTTTTAAAACTTAACAACGAAATTGCAACATTTGGAAATTTCCGATAAACAGAATAAAGGACTTTTTGTTTTTGATACGGACTCTATCACGGTAGCATAGCAGGTTCGACCTAGCGAGCTCACTTGATATACTTCCGTGATAAAGTCCGTATCAAAAACAAAAAGTCCTATATTCTATATGTATTTCTAAATCAAGACAAAATATACATGAAGCAAAAAAAAAAAAAATGTACTATTATCCCGTAAGTATGACTAAAATATTGCTTGATAAAGGCTAAAACACCATGACTTTAAAATGAATAAGACGACAACATTGACAGAAAATCAAGACCACAATTCACAAATCCACAGAATTAAGCCAAATCCCGAAATGCCAATGATACAACATTTCTTGGGACTGGAAGATTGAAGTTTCCAACAACTGAATAACATTCCTGGTACATGTCCTGTATTTATTTATCAAAAATATATAAAACCGATTCAGCATAACAAAAACAACAATTTGAATTCAAAATCTGAAAGTTAAGGGATATGTCCCCTTTTGTGACTACAATCTTCCTATCCTAAGAAATGTCGTCTCATTTATGTCCAATCCCATTGGTTGATGAACTGTGGTCTTGACTTTCGTCCTTTTTTTTCCGTCTTATTCATTTGAATGTCATAGTGTTTAAGCCTTTTTACAGTTATATTCCAGTTAAACTTAAGGGACCAAAGTACATTCGTCTTTTTATTTGCTGAAGGTGTCTGCAGGGCATTAATTTCCTATTATAGAATTTTGTAAAATTTTCTGTGTAGAAACATAACTGTATTATTGTTCAAAATGTAAAATAAAATTTGGGGGTCACTGTGCATTTAAGCGCAAAATCTGAAATTGAAAATTTCAGGATTTTACATAGAATTGATAGGGAAAATGATCGTATGGGAGGATAGTTTGAAAAATCTATTATAGAATTTTTCCTACTTTGCATGTGTTTAATTATTATTATTTAGTTTACATATAAAAAATAAAAATTAGGGGTCACCGTTGAAATAACAGAGAAAAATTGCAAAATGTTAATTTCTGTAGTGATATCTTTGTTAAAATATTTTATGAAATTATCTCCCTTGAATAATCTCTGTGTTCTGATTTAAAGCTCATGTGTTTTAGTTCATGTTTTTCTAACGAAATTGTTATAAAAATGATTAGGAATATAAATTTTAAATGCATTTGAACTTTCTTTTCATTTAAAATAACTATGTTGTTAAATTTCTTAATGAATGAAACCTAAATGAACAATTATTAGACAAAAATGGCGGCATAATACCACTGAGACACCTTAACGTTTCTTTATTTCTTGATTCAACACTTTGAAAATACACATTTTTAATGAAACGATATTTTTCGTTTATATGTAACACACCGGTCGGTTAGACAGGCGATTACACTGAATAAAACCTCAATTTTTTTAAACAAGAGGTCAAGGTAATACAATAATAGAACAATGGTGCATAAAAAGTGGGCTTTAAACCGAATTAAAATTTTGTTTAGATATAAATTGATATTTGCATTGTTTCAATACTTTTGGGATTTCATTGTAGGCTGACAATATACACTGTATTTATTCAAGCAAATGTTTTGATACGCAACGAAAACGCCGTCGAAAAAACAATAAACTGGATATTTCCATGCCATATTTTTTTATGGTTTCTTTAATTCGCCGTTTACAGTTGATTTTTTATAATTCAATCGAAGAGAAAATACTCGCGACCGTTAAAAAATCTTTTCGCACTTCCATTAACGCGAACATTTATTAACGCAAAACATTATAGAATGAGAGATAACAAGAAACACTTAAAATGGCGGAACATCACAATTACATGCCATAATCTATGGCGCGGTATCAGGGTCAAAAATAATTAATTACGTATATACAAAAATAATTACGTATATACGAAATTTGATTTACGTATATACATAATTCGATTTACGTATAAACATAAATAATTATGTATATACGGAATTCGATTTATGTATATACAGAAATAAATACGTATATACGGAAATAAATACGTATATACGGAATTCGAATTACGTATATACAGAAATAATTACGTATATACAGAATTCGAATTACGTATATACAGAAATAATTACGTATATACGGAATTCGATTTACGTATATACAGAAATAATTATGCATATACGGATTTAATTTTGTATATACTTAAAAAACCTGGATATCCAATGAAATTGCCCGTTTTAAACAAGGACAGGCTTCGTTATTCTAGTAAATTATTTTTCTGTCTTAATTAAGTTTACTATTAATTGATAAAATTTTGCTATCTTTACTTTACAATTAATTTACTTGAAAATTTATTTAATATAATTGTTTCGTATTTATCTATAAAACTATGTTTTCTTTAGGGACGCAGAGGTTGGTCACATGACTAAAATATAGGGGGTTCCTTTTTCGACAAAAACCCAACCTCATTTTCCGCTTTTGACCTATACGAATGAACACAATAAGCAAGGTCTACAAAATTAAAAAAAAAAGCACTTTCCCATGGCTTTTTGAGTAATTTT
>MJUU01019411.1:0-13354 GCA_002080025.1 Modiolus philippinarum
TCATGTGATGATATGTCTTCTTTTTTATGTATCAGATTAGTCCTACAGGAAAATCACACAGTCGCATTCTGACGCATGATGAGGAGGATGGCCTGCTAGTATATTAAAGCGAACATTCATTCCTCTATAATGATGACTTTGAAGCATTTGCTATTGTCTAACCCAAACTACGTTCCTTCTTTTCTCTGCTACTCTAGATCTGTTACAGTTATCATCTTTTCTTTGAAGCATTAGCCACCCGATCCACAACTTTTGCTGCTCCACCACCATACTGAACTGTTCTCTGAATTTTAACATTTTATTCCCATGTACTAACAGGACAAAACTCGAGAGCACTCGACCATTTCACGATATTCCTCCGACCAGGTCTAGTTAATCAAAGGCAAATCGGGTTATGATCTGGCGTAATCTGACAAAGTCTGGTTGGTCGAATGAGGGTCGAGCATAAGTCGTACTTGAATCGTATCTAGAAATCGAGAATGGTCCTGTGATAGTCGTGTTAAATCGGGTTAAGGTCGCGTGGACGTCGTGAGCTAGCTCGATCAATGAATTTTATGACGTACATCGAGATAAAACAGCATGGTTGATCTGATCGGCAGTGTAAAACTAGCACAAGTCCTTGGTGAATAAGAAGAAAAATTAATTTTTTTACAAAAGTTTTCTATGTTTGAAATGAGTATTTACATTTTGATGAAGAAAAACATGTTTAAGAGGTAACTCAGGGCTAACTAGAGGCTCAACTCAGCCTGTATCGCTCGCCTGGTCTATAATAGCCAAGTGTAGGAAACATTTTCCACTGGCAGCTATGTTGGATCGGGTACGAGTCCAAATGACACAATTTTAAAGGGGACCATCTAAGGAATATTATAGCCCAGTTTGGTTTTAATTGGCCAAGTAGTTAAGAGAAGTAGATTTTGAAACATTCTTTCCATGGGGTTTAATCACAATAGTCACAATCAATAGTCCATACATGTTACATAAATCTTCTTGGGAATGACTTGGCCACTAAACTACTATACACCAGGTGGGCGATACAGGCTGAGGCGATCCTCCAGTTTTAAAGACACTTTCACTTTCCCTTTAGTTATAATCAAAAACCAATATATAAACATCATAAAATATCGTTATACATTTATATATTTCTTTATTCCAGATGGCACAACGGGAAGTCATTTGCAGGTTTTATTTTGATTTAGGACTCGGTTACGCTGAAATGTTAGAATGCCTTTCACAGATTCACAACATTTTCATAAGCATGAATTCACTAAAAAGGATTTTTAAAAAAGTGGTTTTATATCACAGACGCGAATTATGGGATAGCCTCGTTCTAGTATAAGTCTTAACAACTAAGTCGTTATAACGAGATACTAAGTCGTTATAACGACTTATCTAAGTCGTTATAACGAGATATCAAGTAGTTATAACGAGATAATAAGTCGTTATAACGAGATAATATGTCATTATAACGAGATACTAAGTCGTTATAACGAGATACTAAGTCGTTATAACGAGATAATAAGTCGTTATAACGTGATAATATGTCGTTATAACGAGATACTAAGTCGCTATAACTAGATACTAAGTCGTTATAACGACTTAGCTAAGTCGTTATAACGAGATACTAAGTCGTTATAACGAGAGATACTAAGTCGTTATAACGACTTATCTAAGTCGTTATAACGAGATATCAAGTAGTTATAACGAGATAATAAGTCGTTATAACGAGATAATATGTCATTATAACGAGATACTAAGTCGTTATAACGAGATAATATGTCGTTATAACGAGATACTAAGTCGCTTTAACGAGATACTAAGTCGTTATAACGACTTAGCTAAGTCGTTATAACGAGATACTAAGTCGTTATAACGAGATTCTTAGTCGTTATAACGAGATGCTAAGTCGTTATAACGAGATACTATGCCGTTATAACGAGATACTAAGTCGTTATAACGAGATACTAAGTCGTTATAACGAGATGCTAAGTCGTTATAACGAGATACTATGCCGTTATAACGAGATACTAAGTCGTTATAACGACTTAGCTAAGTCGTTATAACGAGATACTAAGTCGTTATAACGAGATACTAAGTCGTTATAACGAGCTACTATGTCGTTATAAGGAGATACTAAGTCGTTATAACGAGATAAAAATAAAACACCACCTGGCACTAACGGACTTCCGTACGTGAGGTATATAATATACAGGGATACGCATTCAGTTATCAGGCTAAGCACCACGGTCGAATACGCATGCGCATCATTTCACATGCGCACAATTACTTTCGATTTGGATGAACTCTCCAAAAGAAGGAAGAAAGAAGATAAATTAGTTATTTATAGAAGTTGCAAAAATTGATAAAAGCATCCAAGGTTGTTTTTACTAGACTACGGGATCGTCTTACTACTGAGTTAGTTTGAAAACCAATTAGACTCTAGAAATAATCCTCCAAGTAACTTATAGCTTGATCAGGTTCCCACATAAACATATGTCTCTGCACCCATGCATTTTTGATTTGTCACATTTTCTGTAAAAGAAAACTAGAAAGTTATGTCATAAACTTTTAAGCTTTTAATATTGTGTTAAGCTTTTAGCTGTGTTCCAATCAGAGGAAGCTAATATTGAGGGAGGGCAAAAGGGGTTCTCATCCCGATTTCCCATCAATAAAATGAGCAAATCCCAAAATCCAGGATAGTTTTTTTCAAAAACGTCCCGATCCCGGAAAATTGTATTTAAGAAACTTATTTTTGCCAATCCCGTTAAATTTTACCATAAAATCCCGATTTCCCTTATCTTAAAACACCACTTTCCCTTGTACCGATGGCATTTTCATCCCGAATTCCTGGCCTTCCCAAGGACCATCCCAATTTCCCGAAGTTAAAAATGGCCAATCCCGGCGTCCCGAAAATGGTCCCCCCTCAATACTGAAGAAAGAAGTTTGTATCTGTTTTTCTTTATTTTTATTTTTTTCGAGATCACTATTGCACTCCTTTGTCATATTTATTCAGCACAAATGATTTCTGGTGAAATATATGTGATATCTTTGGCATGTCATTTTCATATTCTTTGCTATTAAAGATATATCATGTAAGATATAATATATCTCGTATACTATCTCTGATATCATATATATTTATAGAGATATCTCGTATATTATATGAGATATCGTAAATATTGAATAAAATATTTTACATGTTTATTTATATAAGATAATTACTAAATAAAATATCTCATATAATATGTAAGATATCTTATTTTATCTCGTAAAATATAATTTAAAGGAGAAATCTGAAATAGTATATTAGATATCTCAAATAGTTTAAAAGACATAATGATATCTAATATAATTACACAATAGATATATCTGAATTAATATTGAAGATATCTTATATGTTATATAATATATCTTCATTAGTATATTAGATATCTATTATAAACTTTCAAAAGAGATATCTGATATAGTATATCATACACTTTAAGATAATAAGAGATTCCTTGTACTATAAGATACCTTATATATTAATTTATATATCTTATAATATATAAGATATCTAATATTTTTAAGTTCATGTAAGATATCTTTTGTTTGAAATAATATATCTTATTTAATTTATCTCCTTATATATCATGAGAGATATCTTAAAAAGCGAATAACTATGAAAACTGTGTGTCATAGATATCATGCATTTATCTTGCATATTATGTATTATATCAGATATCTCACATATTATGTAAATATCATATCTAGATTAAAACATAACTGATATATGGGATATTTTATATAATATATCTTGCATATGAATTACTATAGATATCTTGAATGTTTATTGAGATTTATGTTATTATATATAATACAATATCTGAGATACCTTATATATTATATCATAAATTTTATTTATTATGCAAGATATCTGTCTAGATTAATGTATACTTCATATATTGGATAACTTATATAATATGCAAGATATCGCAAATTTTATAGAATAAATATAAATATTTCAGATCTCTTATTAAGTAAGTGAGATATCTAATATAATATATAAGATATCTAGTTTAAAAGTTTTATCACAAATATCAGTTTTACTAATAGATATATCAACATTGTGTAGATCACCAAACTCTACATATCTATCAAAACACACTACATATGATATCTATCACCACACTTTTTGTATCTTTCACCACACTTTACATATCTTTCACCACACTTTACATATCTATCACCACATTCTATGTATCTTTTTACAAATACACCATACTCTTTTTATCTATCATCACACTCCATAAATCTATCTCCACACTCTATAAACCTATCCCCACACTCTATAAATCTATCACCACACTCTAACATCTATCACCACGATCTACATATCCAATACAAACTCTACATAATAATAACCATACTATACATATTTATGACCACACTCTACATATTTATGACCACACTCTACATATTTATGACCACACTCTACATATTTGTCACCGCACACTCTATCTACCCTTCACAATCAAATTCTACATGTTTATCACCACACTCTTTGTATCTATCACTACACATTACTTGTCATCACCACATTCTACATATCTTTCACCACACTTTACATATCTTTCACTACACTTTACATATTTATCACCACATTCTATGCATCTTTTTACAAGTACCACTCTTTGTATCTATCACCACATTCTATGTATCAATCACATAGTCTACGTATTTATCACCAAAAAACTATCACCAAACTCTTCATATCTATCACCATGCTCTTTATATGCATCACCGCACTCTACATATTCAGGACCACACTCTACATATTTATGACCATGTTCTAGATATCAGTCACTATACTCTATGTACCCATCATACTCATCACCAAACTCTTTGTATATATCACTACACACTACTAGTCATCACCACACTCTACATATCTTTCACCACACTTTACATATCTATCAACAAATTCTATGTATCTTTTTGCAAATGCCACGCTCTTTGTATCTATCAGCACATTCTACATATCTATCACATACTCTTTGTCATCACACTTTGCAAATTTTTCAAAACACTTTGTATCCATCACTAAACTCTTCATATCTTTCATCAGACTCTACATATCTATCACCACATTCATTTTTTTACAAATACCATACTCTTTGTATCTATCACCACACTCTATACATCTATCACCGCACTGTATACATCTATCACCATACTCTACATGTATACATATATCACCGCACTCTATACATCTGTCACCACACTCTATACATCTATCACCACACTCTATACATCTGTCACCACACACCTTATATCTATCACCACACTCTATACATCTATCACCACACTGTATATATCTATCACCACACTCTATACAGCTGTCACCACACTCTATATATCTATCACCACACTGTATACATCTGTCACAACACACTATACATCTATCACCACACTCTATATATCTATCACCACACTCTATATATCTATCACAACACTCTTTACATCTGTCACCACACTCTATTACATCTGTCACCACACTCTATACATTTATCGCCACACTCTATACATCTATCGCCACACTCTATACATCTATCACCACACTATACATCTATCATCATACTCTATACATCTGTCACCACACGCTATACATCTATCACCACACTCTCTACATCTATCACCACACTGTATATATCTATCACCACACTCTATACAGCTGTCACCACACTCTATATGTCTATCACCACACTGTATACATCAGTCACCACACACTTTACATCTATCACCACGCTCTATATATCTATCACAACACTCTATACATCTGTCACCACACTCTATTACATCTGTCACCACACTCTATACATCTGTCACCACACTCTATACATCTATCACCACACTCTATATATCTATCACCACACTCTATACATCTGTCACCACACTCTATTACATATGTCACCACACTCTATACAACTGTCACCACACTCTATACATCTATCACCACACTCTATATATCTATCACCACACTCTATATATCTATCGCCACACTCTATACATCTATCACCACACTCTATATATCTATCACCACACTCTTTATATCTATCACCACACTCTATACATCTGTCACCACACTGTATACATCTGTCACCACACACTATACTTCTATCACAAAACTCTATATATCTATCATCACACTCCATACCTCTATCACCACAATCTGTACATCTATTACAAATCACTGCATATTTATCATAACACTCTATGCATCTATCACCACACTCTACATATCTATCACCACTCTCAATACTTCTATCACCACATCTATGTATCAACTCACTCTATATATCTATCGACACACTCTGTGCATCTATCACCACACACTATACATTTATTACCACTCTATATTTATTTATCAACACACTCTATACATCTATTACCACAATCTGTACATCTTTCACCACACTTTAAACATCTATCACCACACTCTGTACATCTTTCATCACACTCTACATATTTATCAAAACACTCTATAAATCTATCACCACCCTGTTTGTATTGATAATAAAAGTATACATTTGTTACACCACACTCTATGTAATTATCATCTTAATGATCTGTTCTTTTTTTTCAGGAACCCAGCACATTGGAAAATATTCAAAGAATTGTGCATATTGCTTCACAAAGGACTGGATATACATATCCATGGTTTGGCATAATTCTGAAATCAGGATGGGAGTATCATCAGAAGCATAAAAAATTTCCAATGTTTACAATAGAAAGAATTTGGTTAGTTGATATGTAACATGTAAAAAGTGTTATTTCTAATGATGTCTATTTTTATCCCCGCACTTTTCTGAAAATGTGGGGATATTGTTTTGGTCCCGTCCGTCCGTCCGTCTGTCCATCCGTCTGTCCTTTAGATGGACCTTGTTAGTGGAACTCCTGGCTCATATTTAGATTTAGTGTTTTAATTTTGTTATAGAATTGTTGCATATATGCTGCAGATGCGCAATAAGCTTTCGGATTTTTGATATTGGTCTTGGTGCAAACAAGAGGCCCCAAGATGTCTGTTTTATATATGTGAGCTTGTCAGTAGAACTCCTCCTACATATTTGGATTTAGTGTTATAATTTTGTAAAGAATTGTTGCATATATGCTGCAGATGCACAATAAGCTTTCGGATTTTTGATATTTGTCTTGGTGCAAACAAGAGGCCAAAGATGTCTATTTTATACATGTGAGCTTTTCAGTGGAACTCCTCCTTCATTTTTGGGTTAAGTGTTTTAATTTTGTGATAAAATTGTTGCATATAGTCTGCAGATGTGCAATAAAGTTTCAGAATTTTGATTCCGGTTCCGACTTTGGTAAATTTCCTGAAAGTCTCAAAGACCACTTATTTTTTGGAATTCTACCTAGCAACCATACTGTTAGGATTTGTTTCTATTTGGGCAAACATTTTCACCAATTGTTTTTCAAAAAAATGTTTGATTCCAATTTTGGTAAATTTCCTGAAAGTGTCAAAGGCAACTTATTTTTTGGAATTTTACCTAGCAACCATACTGTTAGGATTTGTTTATATCATGGCAATCATTTTCACCAATTGGATCTACAAAATAATTGATTCCAAATTTGGTAAATTTCCTGAAAGTGTCAAAGACCACTTATTTTTTGGAACTCTACCTAGCAACAATACTGTTAGGATTTGTTTCGATTAGGGCAATCATTTTCACCAATTGGATTTTCAAAATAATTGATTCCAAATTTGGTAAATTTCATGAAAGTCTCAAAGACCACTCATTTTTGGAAATTCTACCTAGCAACCGTATACCCTTGTATACTTTCTTAGTAAAAGTAGTGACTATCAATAATTTGATTTTAAAAATGTTGAGGAAAATTACCCCAAGGGTCAATAACGACTGTTTTCTGTGTCAAACAGGTGAGTGCGGGGATGGCCATCTTTTCTGATGGCACCACTTCTAATCGAGTTTGTATAACTGTAGGGTTTGAAATTCTTTGAAATAGTTCAATATCCTTTCAAGTATAAAGTGAAATCTTATTGAACACATGAACCTGCAAAATTTCTTCCACCAAGAAGTTGAGATTTGTTGGGAAAAATATTTATGGAAAATGTTTCACAGCTTCTACAATTCTTTTGTTATAAAATAATATCAAAGTTTATTCCTTTATTAGTGCATGTATTTAGGATTTCAGAAAATATTTCATGGCAGTTGAAATGAACTATTACATGATCAATTTTGTTGTTGACCTATATTTCAAATTCAAGTACCAAGATGACAATTTAAATTTTTAGGTTCATGATAAAGTGGAAAAAATTGTTGTGCGCAAGTGTTGGAAATGGGAACAGATGTTTTTAAAGGTAAAGAAACGAAATATGTTAAATTATTACAGACAGTTAACAGTATATTGGTTGTACTGACAACAGCTAATTCTAATATGACGTGCTTAAAACACTTTGACACCACTAGAGGTGTAAAAAAAGGGATACACATATGAGTAGCATGTGACAATGAATGTCTTATTAACTTACACTCACTGCTAAAAGATGATTTTGACAGTTCGACGGCTTAGAAAAGGGCAACCATGCTGGTTGAATTTATGTTCAAAGAACACGAATTTCTGGTTCTGATGTAATGTTTTCTGTTTCGTTTGTGATGTAATAGTTATATCAGTTAACAGAAAAGCCAATATGGCTACCATTATAGGTAACCATAGGTCTTATCTACCAACATCAATTCTATCTACAACACTATATATATATCTATCACAACACTGTATTTTTCTCACTTTTGAGACATAGCAGTTCCTATTTTTAGCGGTGTGAGATTTCCTTGTCCTACACTAGTGTAAGACAAAAAAATCACGTGCAGTTTACCGGCAAATATCGTGTTTTGCATATAAGAGTCTGTAGTCTATATCTGTCCTCATTAGTGATCATAAGTGTATTCAATCTACGTGTTATAAACGTGTTATATCGTTTGTAGTAACATTTCATTGGAAAAAACAAGAAAAAGCGGCTTTTAAAATATGGCGCGCTCGGGTGTACATTCCTGATTTTATGACGTTACAAAAAGGGACATAACTCCTTGTGTAAACAGACGAAAGGGGACGACAGTTTCGTGTGGATTTTAGTATATTTTAGGGTGAATACAGTGAGAAATAAAATCAAACACCAGTGGAAGTGCGAGACAAGAGAATCTCAGACACCCTCGGGTAAGATTTCAATCATCTCGGACTCAGCAAGTTTCGTCCGAGACTGGAAATCTTACCCTTGGGTGTCTGAGATTCTCCTGTCTCGCACTTCCCCTGGTGTTAGATTCTTAATATCTATCACCACACTCTATATATCTATCACCACACTTTATACATCTATCACCACACACTATACAGCTAGCACCCACATTCTATGAATCTATCATCACACTCTATACATCAATCACCACAGTCTATTCATCTATCACCACACTCTATTCATCTATCACCACACTAGACATATCTATCAACACACTCTATATCTATCACCAAACACTGTTAATGTATCATCGCACCCTACATCTTTAAGTTTGCTTTTTAGCTCGCCGGGACGAATGTCCAGAGAGCTATTGTCATACCCCCGGCGTCAGCCTCGTCGGTGTCAGCAAAACTTTAACATGGCTTGCGGAAGTGAGACCTGTATAGCTAGGATGTTGATATTTGGTATGAGACTACCTTGTGATGAGAGCTTTCTTTTGGTACTATACATGTAGACATTTTGACCTTGACCTTGCCCTTAGGGCAATTTAAAAAAAACTTTAACCTTGCCTCTAGAAGGTAGGCTTGTAGTGGTAGGGTGTTCATATTTGGCACGTAACTTCATTATGATGAGAGCTTTCTTCTGGTACCATACTTGTAGACATTTTGACCTTGACCTTGCCCTGAGGGCAATTTTCAAAAAACTTTAACCTTGCGTCTAGAAGGAAGGCATTTAGTGGTAGGGTGTTCATATTTGGTATGTAATTTCCTTATGATGAGAGCTTTCTTCTGGTACCATATTTGAAGACATTTTGACCTTGACGTTGCCCTGATGGCAATTTAAAAAAAAACAACTTTAATCTTGCCTATAGAAGGTAAGCTTTTAGCGGTAGGATGTTTATATTTGGTATGTAACTTCCTTATGATGAGTGCTTTCTAGTGGTACCAAATTTGTAGACATTTTGACCTTGACCTTGCCCTGAGGGCTATTTTTAAAAAACATTAACCTTGCCTCCAGAAGGTAGGCTTTTCGTTGTAGGGTGTTCATATTTGGTATGTAACTTCCTTATGGTAAGAGCTTTCTCCTGGTGCCATACTTGTAGACATTTTGACCTTGACCTTGCCCTGAGGGCAATTTTCAAAATACTTTAACCTTGCCTCTAGAAGGTAGGCTTTGAGTGGTAGGGTGTTTATATTTGGTATGTAACTTCCTTATAATGAGTGCTTTCTAGTGGTACCAAATTTGTAGACATTTTGACCTTTACGTTGCCCTGAGGGCAATTTGTAAAAAACTTTAACCTTGCCTCTAGAAGGAAGGCCTTTAGTGGTAGAGTGTTTATATTTTGTATGTAACTTCCTTATGGTGAGAGCTTTCTTGTGGTACTGTATTTGTAGACATTTTGACCTTGACGTTGCCCTGAGGGCAATTTTTTAAAAACTTTAACTTTGCTTCTAGAATTAAGTTGTTTGGTGGTAGGATGTTCATATTTGGTATGTGACGTTCTTTTTATGAGATCTTTCTAATGGTACCATATTTGTAGACATTTTGAACTTCTGAGAGCATTTTTTAAAAACTTTAACTTTGCTTCTAGAATTAAATTGTTTAATGATAGGGTGTTAATATTTGATATGTGACTTTCTTGTGAAGAAAGCTTTCTATTACTTTCGAATTTGTTGTGCATTGAGGTTACTGGAATCCCCGGCGAGCTATGTTGTCTTCTGACAACTCTTGTTAGCTATCACTTCACTCTATACACCACACTCTGTAAATCTATCATCACACTCTTTCCATCTATTACCATACTCTATATATATCTATCACCACTCTCTTTACTTCTATCACAGACTCTATACACCTATCACAACATTCTATAAATCTATCATCACACTTTATACATATATCATTTCACATAATGTCTATCACCACACTCTTTACGTCTATCACCACACACTATACATCTATCACCACACTCTATAATTCTATCACACACTCTATGCGTCTATCATTGCACAGTGTATATCTATCACGGTGACCACACTTTGTACATCTATCACCTTATATAAAGACTTATATATATGTATATATAAACTGTCTATAAATTCAGTCAACATGGAAACTTGTCAATCTCCCAAGATTTGCGAATATTTGAGCTAATTCAGGGCCTAAAATTTAAATATAACTGTCTATAGTAGGAACTCAACAGGGTTAGAATTAGAGACATGAATATCGAGATTGCCTCCCTTTTGAGGTATTTGGCTGCTCTTCAAATGCACAGATATTACAGACAGATTACACTGCTCCTGCCATCTCCACGTGAGACCAAAGGGATGTAAAATAGAGTGAACTAGTCTATAGTCATAATGGTAGCAAATTTTGCCCCAGTAAACTTCCCTTATTAAATTCTTTCAAACAGATCCATTTGTGATAGTTTCTAGATTATTATATACATGTAATTCAATCCATGAAATGAACATAATAAAATACATCGCCATATATTCTTCTTTCAGGTCCCTAACACATTGGAATGAATTCAAAGGAAATGTTCATGTTGCTTCCACAAAGGACTAGATCTACAATCTATGGTTTGGCATAATTTTGAGATCATGATGCGAATATCATCAGAAGTATATTTTCAACATGTGTACCATAGGAAGAAGTTGGTTACTGATAATGAAAGAAGTATTGTAATTTCTTATGATGTGTATTATTAGGGAATTATGACTGAGGTTTGAAATTCTTGACAAAATTTTGAATATCTTTCAAATATTTGATCATATTTCTTTACACAATATCATTGTACCTTTCATATGTATATCCCATATAAACACATATTATAAAACAATACAAATTATTTGGTTATATGGTATAAATCCAAAGACGAGCCAACAAAACAGCAATGAGGAATTACCACCGAAATTTTCATGTCATACCTACATACACTGAAGTAATCATGTAATGTGATAATAAATAAAGTATGATTATTTCAAGATCATGAGTAAGTAATAGTGTGAAAATGCATGTTTCATAAAAAAAAATTTCCAGATGCTGGAGGTTAGATCATTGGCTTTATTTATATTCACCTGGCTTATTTTTAGTAATGAATTTGACTTTGGATATATCATATCTAACATGATCCTATTAATGCACTAGTCTCACTCATGAGGCCGTATGTACATGTGAAAATGTCACAGAATTGTATTTCCATGACAACATGCCTGTACCTAACCATTTATTCTCAAAGATGTCTCAATTGTGTTAGATTCTCTCTAAGTTTACTATATATGTAACTTTCAGGATCGATTGTCTACGTGAGTATAAGGATAAAGAAATAAAACAAAGCAATCTGTATGTGCAATGTAAATTCACACTTTTGTATTCTGTGAGTACAAATATTATTGATGAGTAATCAATTATGTTGTTGACCTTTATATCAAAATCAATTAATAAGATGACAATTTAATTTTTTTAGGTCAAGACAAAGGTGGAATAGATTGTGGTGACTGCAAGTGTTAAAAATAAGAACAGATGGTGGAAAAGGTAAGAGAATGAAATATGTTCAATTCTATTTTAATTGTCAACAAGTGTAATTCTCAATAACCATATATTTGGCCTATGGGCAAATGATATCGGAAAAGGAGTAAACGAGGTGAAAAACAACAGTGTTTTTAATAGACGATATTCCACTTTCAAATTTTTGGGTAATTGTCGACATCTTACCCCGAATCTACTGGAAACTGGTACCTGACGTTAGTTGAGCGTAATCTAGGAATTATCCTATTTATTATCTTGACCTAAAATAAATTGGTTGGAAATGACCCGCCTGGGATAAAATGTTGATTTATGACATGTTCGGCCTTTTTCAAATCATAAATACCTTTCATATGTTGATTGAAGAATTTATTCCCTTTGCCCTCATACAGCGGGACGCCATTTTTACCCCGTTTGACCTCTTTGACCCGACATTCGAATACCCGGAACGTTCCGGAATTGGACTTTTGGAAGAACGTTTATTTTATTCATCTTATTTTAGGAAGGAAATAAAGGAAATAAACAGTATATGGGTTTTACTTATGTAGCAGAGTTTCCTCCGTAAAGATAAACATAAACAATCTC